>VOQZ01002106.1:0-41904 GCA_008079305.1 Phytophthora palmivora
CGTTGGAACTGGTCAGCATCTAATTACCCAGCCATTGGAAATCACGCTAACTCAGGCACGATCCGAATAGGAACTGTTGATGCTAACTATGCCTGGGTTGGATACGCTCCGATTTACGGTGGTACTATTGAGGGTAACCGGTTTGATAACGGTTATTGACCGTGAAACGGTTACCCCGAACCGGTCCAATGCGATCCCACGTGATTACGCCATCAGTGATTACGCCACCGTCGATTACGCTACATGTAGGTACAAGATTGTAGGTACAAGATGGGAAAGCGACGGGCGCTCTCTGATTGGCTGTAGTAACTCAGTATCCAGAAAAGAATCAAGTAAGTGTGTATCCGGTAGTCTAGAGATAGCAAGTAGTCTGCGAGCTAAAGACCTCATCAATCATCACTTTCGAATCTTCCTTCTTCCGCTCAAGTGGGTCTACTGTCCTCGCTCCGGTCAAGCTCCGAGTGGTGACTCTCCCTTCCCTTCTCTTCGTCCAAGATCCATACCCTTTTATCATGTTATGAGCCTAAGACCATGTCCTCTGCCAAGACGTCTCCACCAAGGTCTCCATCGACAAATTCAACGGCGACAATTACGCGACGTGGAACCGCTACATGCGTGGCGTGTTCCTGACCAAGTCGGGTGGCATGTCGTGAACCGTGAGACGACTCCGACCTTCGCGGACACTCGGGCCAAGGACGACTACGTACGTCAGTCGAGCAACATCGCGTTCGGACTGATGCTGCTCCACATGGACGCGGACTACCATCACGTGGTGGACAACTGCGAGGAAGCGTGGTGGCGTGGTCGCGCCTGAGGACGCTGTACGGAGGATCGCAGAAGGCTGGTCGCATCTACCTGAAGCGACAGCTCTCAGCATGGAGATGGCGGAAGGCGGCAATGTACTTCATCATTGCAATGAAGTTCTCAACATCAGCGCCAAGCTCAGCAGCATCGGCGCCAAGATGGAGGACGAGGACGTGGCGATCTGTTTGCTGCGCAGTCTCCCCAAGAGCTACGAGAACGTCGTGCTAAACTTGGAGATGAGCAACGCAGAGCTGCGATCGCAAGACGTTGTGAAGGTGCTCACGAACGAGCATATCAAGAGGCAAGGCGAGAAGACGGCAACGGTGAAGATGGAGAACGCGGCCAAGGCGTTCAACACCGACCGCGAATCTCGTCAATGCATGTACTGTGGGAAATTGGGGCACGTGATTGACAAGTGCTGGACCAAGCAGAAGGACGAGAATCGGGGCCCAAGACGCGGCGGCAACAACAATGGCCGTGGACGCGGGGCCAACAACATCCAATGGAGAAACGGCAGTGACGGCTATGACTACGACTACGACTACGATCGAGTGGCATTTGCAGTTTTCTGGAGTGTGGAATTTCGACGGGCAAGAATGTGTCCGGGATGTGGGCGGTCGACAGCGGCGCAACGCACCACATCTGCAACGACAAGGCCAAGTTCACCACGCTGAATGAGCAAGATGAAGGTGAACTTTCGGTGGCTGACGGCAACAAGGCCGCGATCAAGGGTGTGGGGACCATCGTGCAACGAGTGGTTCTACCCAACGGCAACGAGCACGACATCGAGATCAGGACGCGCTGTATGTGCCGAGCATGAGCAAGAATCTGCTGTCAGTGCCACAGATCAACAAGAGTGGCAAGTTCAAGTGGTGTTTGACGGCAACAAGATGCACGTTGCGCGCAAGGGCTCGAAGCAAGTCGTGGCAACGGCGGATCTCGTGGACGGACTCTACTGGCTTCACACGCCTCAGCGATCGGCGAATGCGGTGACAGGAGGAAAGACTGTCGACTTACACGCGCGAATGGGTCACGCTCCGGTTGAGGTACTTCGCAAGATGGTCAACAACAACATGATCAAGGACGCGAAAGTACCCTCGAAGTCGAGTGGATCAAGTATGTGTCGCGGTTGCCAACAAGGAAAGATGGTCCAAAAACCATTCCGAGCAACCCAAACAAAACCAAGTACAAGCCATTCGAGTTCCTTCACTTCGACATTTGTGGACCCATGGAAGAAGAGTCGCTGGGTGGCAGCCGTTACTTACTGCTCATCACAGATGAAGCAAGTAGCTGCATGTCGGGATTCTGTCTGCGTGCCAAGTCGGAGAGCGAAGGCTGTCTACGCAAGTTCATCACCAAGGTGGAGAGGCAATTCGATGCCAAGGTGAAATTCGTGCGGCATGACGGAGCCAAGGAGTTCGCGACCAACTCGCTCAAGGCTTTTTACGAAGATCACGGCATCGAAGTCCAGCCTACGGTTCGGTATGCGCACCAGACCAACGCGACTGCTGAGCGCGCCAACCGAACAATCGTGACTATTGGCCGCAGCATGCTCCACTACGCTGGCTTGGACAAGTGTTTCTGGGCTGAGGCGGCGATGACGGCCATCTACATCAAGAATCGTCTGCCGTCTCCGAAGTCGCCGGACAAAACTCCGTTCGAGATCGTGTATAAGTCCAAGCCGAGTGTGAAGCACATGCGGATCTTCGGTTGCCGGACGTTCATTTTGACGCCAAGAGAGAAGCGACTCAAGTGGGACCCCAAGACTCGTGAAGGTATTTTCCTGGGTTATGAAGAAGTGTCGAAGGCGTATCGAGTTTATGACATCGAGGCGGGGAAGGTGGTAATCAGTCGCGATGTCAACTTCGATGAATCGACCTTTGGACTTGCACAGCCGATTTCCGACGAAGATGTCGATGATACTGCGCTGGACTTCGCCTCCCTCGACATCAATGATAATGGCCCTCCGCAAACGGACTACAAGTAGGCGGGGAAGCGCAAGAGTCGTTCAAGTGACGAAGATGACGTTGGAAGAAAGCCTCGCACTGTCCGTCACCGAGTTGGACTAGAGGAAGCAAGTGCGCCGAACCGAGTGAACCCTGACGAAGAAGAAAAATCTGGCGACCAAGATGACGAGTCGACACCTCCTGTGTTTTGGCGTGCAAGTGCTAACGCAGTCGAAGCAACTGTGGATTTATCGGAGCCATCGACATTCCAAGAAGCGGTAAATGGTCCAGACCAAGTGCACTGGCGTAAGGCAATTCGTGCCGAGCTCAAGTCGATGCGACTTCGTGGTGTGTTTCGTGCTGCCAAGTTGCCCAACGGACAACGCGCCATTGGCACCAAGTGGGTGTTCAAGATCAAGCGCAAAGCGGACGGATCCATCGAGAAGTACAAGGCGCGCCTCGTGGCCAAGGGTTTCAAGCAGAAGTATGGCATCGACTACACCGAGACGTTCTCACCCGTGGCCAAGTACGTGACACTGCGCATGGTGATCGCTCTAGCCAAGTACTTCGGTTGGCCCCTCGATCAACTGGACGTGGTGACTGCATTCCTGTACGGTGTGATGAAGGAACTGGTGTTCTGCGTGGTTCCAGAAGGCGTCGAGCTAGATGGCGATTTCGACTGCCTGGAATTGGTGAAGGCCATCTACGGTCTCAAGCAAGCTTCGCGCGTATGGAACGAGACGTTTGACGAGTTCGTGTGCTCTATCGGCTTTCAAGTTTCTGCCTTCGACCCGTGTCTCTACATCAAGGTTGTCGATGGCCACTGTGTGCTCGTGCTGGTCTACGTGGACGACGTGTTGGTGACCGGAAGTTCAGCCGAGCTGATAGCACGCACCAAGAGTGACCTTAAGACACGATTCGAGATGACCGACAGCGGCAAGTGTGCGTTCGTGTTGGGGATTGAGTTGGTGGATGGCCCGGACGGCAGCGTGACGATGTGCCAACGACGCTACGTTGACGACATCCTGAAACGCTTCGGTGTGGATGAGTGCAAGACTGTGGTGAGTCCGGTGGACATGAGTACTCGACTTGTTCCAAGCGACGCAGCGACCAAGGTGAATGCTCCATTTCGCGAAGCAGTTGGTGCTCTCATGCACTTGATGACTGCCACTCGCCCAGACATTGCGTTTGCAGTTGGGTATGTGTCGCGCTTCATGGAGAACCCCCAAGAAGAACACTGGGTTGCGGTCAAGCGCATCTTTCGCTACCTGCAAGGCACCAAGTCGCATGGAATCTGTTTCAAGCCGGGTGACAAGGTCGACTTTCGTGGATATTCGGACGCGGACTGGGCTGGTGACCTCGCGGACCGCAAGTCGACTTCAGGCTACACGTTCATGCTGATGGGTGCACCAGTGAGCTGGGGAAGCAAGAAGCAGTCAAGTGTTTCGCTGTCTACGAGCGAGGCGGAATACATTGCGCTCAGTCTGGCGATCCAAGAAGGCAAGTGGATTCATCGCCTGCTGTGCGAGATTTTGGTGGCCGCTAACGAGACTGGACCCGAGCTCAAGATCCGCGAAGACAATCAGTCGTGCATCAAGATGACCAAGAACCCAGTGAACCACGGTCGCGCCAAGCACATCGACATCAAGTACCATCATATCCGCGACGAGGTCAAGCGTGGTGAAGTGAAGCTCGAGTGTTGCGAGACTTCTGTGATGTTGGCGGACATCATGACGAAAGCGCTCCCGGGATCACGCCACATGGATCTGACGGCTGCTCTCGGTATTCATGGGACTTCGCATTGAGAGGGCGTATTGAGGGTAACCGGTTTGATAACGGTTATTGACCGTGAACCGGTTAACCCGAACCGGTCCAATGCGATCCCACGTTGATTACGCCATCAGTGATTACGCCACCGTCGATTACGCTACATGTAGGTACAAGATTGTAGGTACAAGATGGGAAAGCGACGTGGCGCTCTCTGATTGGCTGTAGTAACTCAGTATCCAGAAAAGAATCAAGTAGTGTGTATCCGGTAGGTCTAGAGATAGCAAGTAGTCTTGCGAGCTAAAGACCTCAATCAATCACTTTCGAATCTTCCTTCTTCCGCTCAAGTGGTCTACTGTCCTCGCTCCGGTCAAGCTCCGAGTGGTGACTCTCCCTTCCCTTCTCTTCGTCCAAGATCCATACCCTTCTTCAGGTACATACACGAATGGTAGTGATAGACGACTTAAAAAAGATATCATCGATTGCCCATACGGCTTGTCAATTGTTCTGCAGATGAAGCCGCGTAGATATACTCTGAAGCAGGATAATACATCACACGTAGGATTTATTGCTCAAGAGCCAGCAAGTCTAGTCCTCGATGCGGTATCCGGAGATCCAAATTCACCGCTTCACCCCGAAACTGGATTGCAGCCCGATCCAATGGGAATTGATCTATCATCACTAACCAGCGTACTGTGTAAAGCTATTCAAGACCTGAATGCTATAGTTACAGCTCTTGATGCCAGGGTGAAAAAAATAGAGCAGAAAGTGCTTGTCAACATCCTATAGAGCGAATGTTCTTTTTTTCTCTCTGTACGTCCAAACGCTATCACCAGGCTTTGATGCGGGTTTAAACACAGAATCGCTTTTAGGATTATCTTTCACGACTAGCTTCTCCATTATGGTCTTTAGCTCCTTTAGATTGCTTCTAGCCTCGCGCTGATACGCGTTGCGTGTGTCTACAAGTTTCGGATTAATGAAGAGTGTCATTGTTCTATACAATTGCAAGTAAAACTTCTTTAAATTCCTCGTCTGAAATTAGCTTTGCTGAGTACATGTCAACGAGTACTTGCTTGAGTTCTCGAAGAATGCTCGGATTGTCATTCCCTAGCATAACCTCCCCCTTTAGCTTGATATACTCCTGCTTCAAAACGTCTCTTGGATCCTTAATAGGGTCACGGAGGGAGTGTTGAGTATGCGTGATGCGTAACAACTCATGGAATACTCTCTTATCATTCATTGACATCGAATCGTACAATGGTTGGTCGATATTACCATCGAATAGCAGTGACTTGATTAACTTCGTTAGATCAGCTGAGATATTACGTTGAGGCCCAACGTTTGAACGGTTCGGATAAACCACTTTCAGTAATCCTTCATTAAGCTTTGGTAAATGGACGAACTTGGTTCCAATGCGTTTGTAGGCAAGGGAGGAATACAAACCTGTCCCCTCGAGCTGGCTAAGATTGTACCCCCTTCTGGAATGGTATTTGATCGGATTATCATCCCTTTCTCTCAGGTCTTTTTTATGTATCCAGCTCCTCTCAGACCACGTCCAAGCGTTGGCGCGTCGTCTTCCATGTTGATCGGCATATTTGATGGGATCACGATATTAAACGTTCTCAGTGTATCTCGAATTTGCTCAACCTGGGGCTGAAAGTTCTCATCTGGATGATCTGCGTAGTACTTCACGGCTTGGACGAGATAATCGATAAGGCCTTGGAAAGTCAAAGCCCAACTGAAATTCATATTCTTCAGCGCAGATGGCTGCGCGAGTTGGCCTACTGCGAGATCAGGGGATGAACCTTTAATTCTTCGGATTCCGGCATTTAGATCAATGTGAAACTGCGATAAATATCTTGAACGAGTCGTTTATAGTCTCCAGCAGTTTCAACCATGTTTACATCAGTACCTACCGATCTATTCAATTCATGTAAGTTTGGACGTTTCGTATCAATGTTAATACCCGATACGGCACTATCCTCTAGTGATCGTTTGACAGCACCTCTTAGTGATGTTCCTGTAGTATCAAAAGTCAAGGTCGTTTGAGCACTAGATGATAAAATGCAAAGTGATTGATTTAGGTCCTTAGTTCGCAAACTGTCTGCTACCTCTAAGCCTACTGGATGTCCTACCTGGATACACACTACTGGATTCCTAACTGGATACTGAGCTACCCCAGCCAATCAGCGACTGCCACGTCAACGCCCATCTTGTACCCACAATCTTGTACCCACGCACGACCGTAGCGTAAACACTTGTCCCGTAATCAGCTTCACGTAATCACGGGAATGCTTGTGGCACCACTGAGTGAAGGTCGTACCGGTATCTACCGGTACACCGCGGTAGGTCGAGGCGCCTTCTTGACAACACTCCCACTCGACTCGGCCGTAATGGCGCCTTGGATTCCGAGCTTGCTCCGGAGGATATCGAACTGCACGGCGGTGATCGGCTTGGTCATCAAGTCCGCCAGCATGTCCTTTGTCGAGCAGTACTCCAACACCACTTGGCCGTCTTCAACCTTCTCGCGCACGAAGTGGTAGCGAATGTCGATGTGCTTGGTGCGCTTGTGGAATTCCGGGTTCTTGGCCAACGCGATGGAGCCTTGGTTGTCCTCGTAGATCTTGACTGCTGACTTGGTCTTCATCTCGCCGATCTCGCACAGGAATGCCTTGAGCCAGATAGCTTCTTGTGTCGCTTCCGTCAACGCCATGTACTCTGCCTCCGTCGATGATAGCGCCACCGTCCGCTGCTTCTTGCTTCTCCAGCTGATGCATCCGCCGTTCATCATGAACGCGTAGCCACTTGTACTCCGTCGAGACTCGATGTCGCCGGCCCAATCTGCATCCGAATAACCTTGGAGTCCTTCCTCACTACTCGCTTGAAACTCGATGCCATGAGTCTTCGTACCTTGGATGTAGCGAAACACCCTCTTGAGCGCTTGCCAGTGTGTCGGACACGGATCGGCGGCAAACTGACTGAGAACTCCCACTGCGGCTGCAAGGTCTGGTCGAGTCCCCACCATGAGGTACATCAGGCAGCCGACTGCATTCCGGTACGGCACCTTCGCCATGGTCTCTTCGTGCTTACAGCCTCCTTCGCACATGGCCTTGGTCAGCTTGAGCCCTGGGTCTTGTGGTGTCTTGACAGGGTTGCTCTTCTCCATGCTGAACTTCTCCAGGATGTCCTTCGCAAACTTGGTCTGCCGCACCGACACATTTCCAGCTGTAAGATCTTGATCAATTTCCATGCCGAGGAAGTACTTGAGCTGACCCATGTCCGTCATCTCGAATCGCTTGCTGAGTGCCTCCTTGGTCGACTTGAGCAGCTCGTCGTTGTTGCTTGCTAGGATCAAGTCGTCCACGTACAGCGCCACGAAGATCATGTCTTGGTCGTCCCGCTTGACGTAGATGCAGTGATCCGCTTCGCACTTCTTGAACCCCAGCTCCAGCATGAACTTGTCGATGGTCTGGTTCCACATCCGCGGTGACTGCTTGAGACCATACAACGAACGCTTGAGCTTGCACACGAAGTCTGGGTGCGCCTCGTCAATAAAGCCATCCGGCTGCACCATGTAGATGTCTTCGTCCAACCACCCGTTCAGGAACGCCGTCTTGACATCCATCTGGTGCACCGTGAGGTTGTACTTGGCTGCCAGGCTGAGTAGGATCCTGATTGACGTAAACTTGGCCACTGGTGCGAAGGTCTCTTCGTAGTCGATGCCGTACTTCTGCAAAAAACCCTTGGCCACCAGTCGTGCCTTAAACCGCTCGATCTCTCCAGCCTGGTTTTCCTTGATCCGAAACACCCATCTGCAACTGATCGCCTTGCGTCCCTTGGGCAATGGCACCAACACCCACGTCTCATTCTTGCGAAGAGAGTTGATTTCCGAATCGCACGCTTCCTTCCACTTGGCCGCTTTGCTGGATTCCATCGCCGACGTGAACGTGGTCGGCATTTCTCCCACTGAATCCACAACGAAGGCCGCGTCGAAGCCTTCTTCATTTGCGATGGCTGACAGCTCATCCAGCGCTTGTGACCGACTATGCCGCTTAGACCTTGGGATCTCCACCGCTTCCTCTAACGACCTAGTCCGCTGGTGTCGCTTGCTGCCAGGCTCGACATCTTCGTCCTGCGCAGCTTCTTCTTCCTTGGTTTCTTCTGGTTCAGACGATTCTTCTTGGTCTGTGGCATCTTCAACGCGAAGGTCCACGACCACATCTTCACCAAAGTTGCGTCTCCCACCGTCGAAGACGTCTTCCATGAACTGCGCATCGCGGCTCACTAGTACACGACCGCTCTTGATCTCTTCAAACCGATACGCTTTCTCGTGCTCCGAGTACCCGAGAAACCGACAACGCACCGACCGAGCGTCGAACTTGGTGCGTTTCTCCTTCGGGACCGTCACATACGCATGGCAACCGAACACCTTAAGGTTGGACAGCAGCGGTTTCTTGCCCGTCCAGACTTGGTGCGGAGACTTGCCGTGGCTGGTAGCGCGTGTCGGACAGCGATTCCGAAGAAACGTCGCTGTCATCACCGCTTCACCCCAATATGACTTCGACAGTCCGGCATGCTCCAACATGCATCGCGCACATTCCACCAACGTCCGGTTCATCCGTTCCGCCACTCCGTTCAGTTGAGGTGTGTACGGCGGTGTGAACTTCTGCACAATCCCACGCTCTCGGCAGAACTTGGCCATCTCACGAGACTTGTACTCGCCACCATTGTCACTGCGAAGTTGCTTCACACGGAGGGTTTTCACGCGACCACCTGTCTGAGTTTCGGCAAATGCCACGAATTCAGCAAATTTGGCAGCCACCTCCGACTTGTTCCGCAGCAAGTATACCACACAGAAATGCGAGTACTCGTCAATGAACGTGACGAAGTACTTCTTGCCACTGAATGTCGACGTCTTCATGGGACCGCAGACATCACTGTGGATGACTTCCAACAGTTTCTTGGCGTGGTTCGGCGACTTGGGCATGTAACTCACTCGCGTTTGCTTGCCAAGTGCACACCCATCACACAACTCCCACTGCTTCACAGCCGTCATGTTGATGCCAACTCCATAGTCCTTCTTGACGATGGCGTCTAGACCGCCATGGCCAACGTGACCAAGTCGAAGGTGCCAGAGGTACGACGTGGTGTCCCCTTTGCGATCCTTCGAACTCGACACATTGGCCTCGTCAGGCATGATCGGAGTCATGCACAGCTTGAACAGTCCCTTGCCTTCACGCGCTCCGAGCTGCCACTTGATCTTCTTCGTCTCGGCGAAGCACCCGTCGTGCTCGAACGTCACGGGACCAACATCCTTGGTGAACCTCCCGACCGAAAACAGGTTGCGCGACAACTTAGGGATGTGCCACACCTTCGTGAGCACACCCTTCTTGATCCCACGTGGAGTCTTCATCGACATGACAATGTCGCCACTGCCGACCGCTTGTACCACTCCGTCGTCCGCGAGATGCACGTCCACCGGAGTCATCTTCTTATAGTTCTTCATGTACTCTTTCGAGTACGTCATGTGCTGCGTCGCACCCGAGTCGACCAGCCAAACTTCACTCGACTTGGAGGTCCCACCACCAACCGAGAACAAGTAGTCGCCGCAGTCTTCATCATCATCGGCGACGTTCGCTCGTTGCGGCCTCTGCCGCTCCGCGTTCTCTCGAATCCTCACGGGACACTTGGCGATCCAATGTCCTTGTTCGCCACAATAGTGGCAGGCACTAGTCTTCTGCGCCTGCCGTCCCTTGCTCTTCCCATTGCCACTCGTCATGAACGCTTGACCGTGCGCGGTTCCTTCAGTACCGCCACCTTGTTCCTTGCGCTTCAAGTCTTCATGCAGCAGTCGAGACGTCACGAGTTCCCATGTCAGCGAGTCGGCTCTCGACTCCAACGCCGTGATGAGGAACTGGTACGACTCACTCAGACTTGCCAGAAGCGTGATCACCAAGTCGTCCTCGCTGACCGGAGCGCCCACCGCGTCGAGCTGTCCGCCAGCGTCTTGACCTTGTTAATGTGCTCCAGCACATCATCACCTTCGCCCATCATCGTCGTGAAGAAACGTCGACGAAGGAAGAGCTTGTTGGCCAAACTCTTCTTCTCGAAGTGTCCTTCCATTCTTGGCCATGCATCATACGCATCCTTGGCCGACCGAACCAGCGGCAACTGCGAATCCTCCATCGCGAGACAGATGATCGCCAGCGCCTTGCGAGACTTCCTCTTGAATGTCGATTGGTCCAGCGCAGTGGTGCAGTGCTCCAGCTTGATCTCTCCACTTGTCACTTCCCACAGGTCGCGCTCCTCGAGCACCATGCGCATCTTGAACTTCCACGTGTGGAAGTTAGTTCCGTCGAACTTGTTGATGCGGGAGGTCGTCGTCGAGGCAGTGTCCATGGCGAAGGCGTAGTCGGAGTCTTGGGCAGGGAAAACGGGGCTTGGGCTCATAACCAAAAGTCAAGGTCGTTTGAGCACTAGATGATAAAATGCAAAGTGATTGATTTAGGTCCTTAGTTCGCAAACTGTCTGCTACCTCTAAGCCTACTGGATGTCCTACCTGGATACACACTACTGGATTCCTAACTGGATACTGAGCTACCCCAGCCAATCAGCGACTGCCACGTCAACGCCCATCTTGTACCCACAATCTTGTACCCACGCACGACCGTAGCGTAAACACTTGTCCCGTAATCAGCTTCACGTAATCACGGGAATGCTTGCGGCACCACTGAGTGAAGGTCGTACCGGTATCTACCGGTACACCGCGGCAGGTCGAGGCGCCTTCTTGACAACAGTATCAAGTTCAACCCCTTAGCTTTCCGCTGACTGGAAGATGAACTGGAGTGTATTTGCCCAAGACAACGCGGATTTTTCCTTTGTTTTAGATTTTCGATTATCGCTTACTCTTCGTAGTGAAAAATCGATAGGATCGATGTAGTACCCTTCAACAGGCCCGGCTTGTCCTCGCAGGTCCGATGACTTACCAACCGCGTATAGCCCTTGTCTATCACCGAATTCATGTAGCAGGAGGTCATTTACTGTGTTTCGATTGTTCTTGATCACCTGAATAAAAGCTCGTTTAGACTCTTGTTCGATATCATCAGATCGCGAATCCTTCGATAAGTTTTCGTTTATAGCTTGATCAACGATTGAATTTAACACACTACGACTCTCGTCTAACCGCTCGCTACCAACGTTCTCCTTAAGAGAATTAAATACCATGTGCTTTGTTGTGGCTTTCTCTCTAGCGGCTCTGGCCCTAGTGAAGCCATCAATTGCTTTGATTTTCTCAAAGATATATTCTAGAGTAGCTTCCCAATCAATTTGCTCAACAAGATCTTCCTGCTTGTCTCTTCGAACTGCATTTCTAGATGATCTATGATATAGTTTTGCTTCAGGGCCTAGGAAATACATATCACGTCGTGCTTTCGCGTCAGAAACCAATAGTGGATCGAACATCGGATGTAGATCCCATGAAGCGACATCAGGATTTTCAGCAATAAGGGATTTCACAGCATTATATGATTTTGTCTGACTATCCTCTCGTTTTGATACTATATCGTCCATTGTGCCTTCAGGTCGGTACATCACGTGATCAGTATCTAGTTGGATAAGACCTGGGGTGGCTACTGTCGGTGCTTGAGCCGGCACGCTGATATCACCAGTCAAAGCCGCAGAAGGGAAGCCAGTCGAGGTCGTTGGCGGTGCAGAGGATATGGGAGAGGTCTGTGTACTACTTGTAAGCATAGCAGCGCTCTGTGCTGCGTTAATATATGCAGACTCGTTGTCGGCTGCCCACATAGTTTCCGCATATTTACGTGTCAGATGCTTATCGATCTGTAGATCTCGTTCAGCTTTACGAAGGAGATCTTGCCGCTTGCGCTCTCTCTGAGAAATGCTTGTGAACGATGGAAACATGTCTGCTGTTATAGATTATTAGATATCATATTGTGAGAAATTATATAAATTAAGCAACGATTAAGGTGATATTTGTGCTTTTTCACAATATTTTTGGTTGGTAGTGCGAGCTCCGTTTAACCCATCGATTGTGTATTTATGAACTAACTCATTTCTACGTTTCAGAAGTCGGTCGTATTCTTTCAAGGCTGCATTGGCTGGAAGATCGAATAAGGCCTCTATCTGATTTTTATAACCTGGATTATCAATTATACATCTATATGGGCAGCGCGCCCCTCCAATCATCAATAGGTTGTACTTAAGCCAGTCAACGTGTTGAATTGTTGTTACCTTCTCGTGTAAATCATTGCTGATTTCTAAGTATCTTTTAACTCGCTGATGCATGCGTGAAAGCTCTTTCTTATACATCTCAATTCTCTTATCTTTGTCATGCTGGGTGCAAAACCCTGATTTAAGAGCTTTGCGAGAGCATGGGGTATCGCATTTGGTTATCGCTTGACACGCAGTCATCGTTCGAAGACTTATCTATTTCTATATACATGCAAAGATGAGTGAACCAATTATGGATATTGAATATCTAGATCCAGACCCGCAAGAGGATATCTGTGATGTTTGGGACAACTCTAATTTAGAGAAAGAGGCTGAAGATCTAGCTCGTGCAATTCAAGAGCAAATCTCTGCTAGGCCTAAGCATCAACTATCATGGGAATACATCCGCGAGCATCCTCCTAGAAGAGCACATATGCCAGATCTTGCATCAATTACAATTTAAGCTGGGAGTGGTATGCTTGCTCCAGGGTACTCATTATATTCTTATTGATTAATCGAAGGTTATCTTGCGGCTCCCAAGAAGACTCCTCGTACCCTTTCCATTTAACTAAATACTTGTATTTCCCATTGCGCAGCTTTTTGTGTTTCAGTATCTCTTCTGCTTCAAATATCTGGCCTGGGTCAGCATCCGTATTCGTGACAGCAAGATTGACTCGTTTGAGATCATTAGGAGATTTATAGAGGGTGTGCCCGTTTTTGGAGCGAATCTGGATACGATATCCGCCTAATCCAACGACTTCATAGACGTAGCGTAGACCATTTAGCTGATTCTTTAGCAAACGGCTTTGACTTGAGTCTATAGACAACAGTCTCGCCAGCGGAAAATTGATTATCTACATCGCGCAGAAGCTCTTGGTTGTGATCAATCTCGGATTGGATAGCAGTACCTTTTGCTTCATTAGGAGCCATTCCAATAGCACTATGATTTGTGGAGTTATAATTACCAACTAAATCTGATACTAATCGCCTCGTGACACGCTTGCTTGCCCGAAGTAGCCGTTGCTTGAACGTACGATTAAATCTTTCTATCTTGCCCATAGTTGTATGTTCCCCTGGTTCGTTATTAAAATGCTCGATATTTGACTGCTTGAAGTAGCTTTGAACTTTCTGGTTCATAAATTCGCTACCGTTGTCGCTTGTAATAATCCTTGGCTTGTTCAGCTTAACGAAACGTTTGAGAGCTTTCAGTACAGTATCTGCTTGCTTGTTAGAAAGCAGATCAACATATCCTACTCGACTATTTATGTTGACGGCTGTAAGTAGTACCCTCTCCTCCCAGAATGCTAAATCTATTTGCCATGAATCAGGATTATCACTGGAGATATGGAAGTGGTCAAAGCGTTTCCTTTGATCTTGAAACTGCTGTGTGTCGACTTGACTGGAGTACCAATCATTGACATCCTTACGCCGGATAGACGAATCGATAGACTTAGACTTCTCGTACAGCTTCTGAGCACCGACGAAGCCGGTCTTCGCGTTGTAGTATAGCTTGTGCAAGAGATGCACTTGCTTGTTCATTGTTGCTTATATATCTAATGGAATAGTTGTTATACCATCCGACAGAACTTTCCGTTTATCGTAATAGTAGCTTAGAGCTGTCTTTTTCTGGGAATAAGTAATAATACCTCTAGTCTCTTTACAAATACGGAAGCCTCGATTGGTTCCAGAGAGAGTAACCCTATCTCGGACAACTTCCTCGAACCCATCGGAATTTAGCACGTCTGAGTTCCTTCCACCTCCCTGCTGAACGCCCTTGGCGCTTACCTTGGTCTTATACAGATTATCTGGTAGATAGCAAACGTAATGTTTACTACTCAGCGATACCATAGCATCTCCGGACCATTCATCTTTGAACAGACCAGGAGTACGGCGATCAAACTTAGCTAACTCCTCGCTATCGTCTCTAGGAAACCAATCATACTTGTGTTGCTTGAAGTGCTCTTGTCGTTCATTCTTAACACACTGCTTGATAAAGGGTATGGATCTTGGACGAAGAGAAGGGAAGGGAGAGTCACCACTCGGAGCTTGACCGGAGCGAGGACAGTAGACCACTTGAGCGGAAGAAGGAAGATTCGAAAGTGATTGATTGAGGTCTTTAGCTCGCAAGACTACTTGCTATCTCTAGACCTACCGGATACACACTACTTGATTCTTTTCTGGATACTGAGTTACTACAGCCAATCAGAGAGCGCCACGTCGCTTTCCCATCTTGTACCTACAATCTTGTACCTACATGTAGCGTAATCGACGGTGGCGTAATCACTGATGGCGTAATCAACGTGGGATCGCATTGGACCGGTTCGGGTTAACCGGTTCACGGTCAATAACCGTTATCAAACCGGTTACCCTCAATACGCCCTCTCAATGCGAAGTCCCATGAATACCGAGAGCAGCCGTCAGATCCATGTGGCGTGATCCCGGGAGCGCTTTCGTCATGATGTCCGCCAACATCACAGAAGTCTCGCAATACTCGAGCTTCACTTCACCACGCTTGACCTCGTCGCGGATATGATGGTACTTGATGTCGATGTGCTTGGCACGACCGTGGTTCACTGGGTTCTTGGTCATCTTGATGCACGACTGATTGTCTTCGCGGATCTTGAGCTCGGGTCCAGTCTCGTTAGCGGCCACCAAAATCTCGCACAGCAGGCGATGAATCCACTTGCCTTCTTGGATCGCCAGACTGAGCGCGATGTATTCCGCTTCGCTCGTAGACAGCGAAACACTTGACTGCTTCTTGCTTCCCCAGCTCACTGGTGCACCCCCATCAGCATGAACGTGTAGCCTGAAGTCGACTTGCGGTCCGCGAGGTCACCAGCCCAGTCCGCGTCCGAATATCCACGAAAGTCGACCTTGTCACCCGGCTTGAAACAGATTCCATGCGACTTGGTGCCTTGCAGGTAGCGAAAGATGCGCTTGACCGCAACCCAGTGTTCTTCTTGGGGGTTCTCCATGAAGCGCGACACATACCCAACTGCAAACGCAATGTCTGGGCGAGTGGCAGTCATCAAGTGCATGAGAGCACCAACTGCTTCGCGAAATGGAGCATTCACCTTGGTCGCTGCGTCGCTTGGAACAAGTCGAGTACTCATGTCCACCGGACTCACCACAGTCTTGCACTCATCCATACCGAAGCGTTTCAGGATGTCGTCAACGTAGCGTCGTTGGCACATCGTCACACTGCCGTCCGGGCCATCCACCAACTCAATCCCCAACACGAACGCACACTTGCCGCTGTCGGTCATCTCGAATCGTGTCTTAAGGTCACTCTTGGTGCGTGCTATCAGCTCGGCTGAACTTCCGGTCACCAACACGTCGTCCACGTAGACCAGCACGAGCACACAGTGGCCATCGACAACCTTGATGTAGAGACACGGGTCGAAGGCAGAAACTTGAAAGCCGATAGAGCACACGAACTCGTCAAACGTCTCGTTCCATACGCGCGAAGCTTGTTTGAGACCGTAGATGGCCTTCACCAATTCCAGGCAGTCGAAATCGCCATCTAGCTCGACGCCTTCTGGAACCACGCAGAACACCAGTTCCTTCATCACACCGTACAGGAATGCAGTCACCACGTCCAGTTGATCGAGGGGCCAACCGAAGTACTTGGCTAGAGCGATCACCATGCGCAGTGTCACGTACTTGACCACGGGTGAGAACGTCTCGGTGTAGTCGATGCCATACTTCTGCTTGAAACCCTTGGCCACGAGGCGCGCCTTGTACTTCTCGATGGATCCGTCCGCTTTGCGCTTGATCTTGAACACCCACTTGGTGCCAATGGCGCGTTGTCCGTTGGGCAACTTGGCAGCACGAAACACACCACGAAGTCGCATCGACTTGAGCTCGGCACGAATTGCCTTACGCCAGTGCACTTGGTCTGGACCATTTACCGCTTCTTGGAATGTCGATGGCTCCGATAAATCCACAGTTGCTTCGACTGCGTTAGCACTTGCACGCCAAAACACAGGAGGTGTCGACTCGTCATCTTGGTCGCCAGATTTTTCTTCTTCGTCAGGGTTCACTCGGTTCGGCGCACTTGCTTCCTCTAGTCCAACTCGGTGACGGACAGTGCGAGGCCTTCTTCCAACGTCATCTTCGTCACTTGAACGACTCTTGCGCTTCCCCGCCTGCTTGTAGTCCGTTTGCGGAGGGCCATTATCATCGATGTCGAGGGAGGCGAAGTCCAGCGCAGTATCATCGACATCTTCGTCGGAAATCGGCTGTGCAAGTCCGAAGGTCGATTCATCGAAGTTGACATCGCGACTGATTACCACCTTCCCCGCCTCGATGTCATAAACTCGATACGCCTTCGACACTTCTTCATAACCCAGGAAAATGCCTTCACGAGCCTTGGGGTCCCACTTGAGTCGCTTCTCTCTTGGCGTCAAAATGAACGTCCGGCAGCCGAATACACGCATGTGCTTCACACTCGGCTTGGACTTGTACACGATCTCGAACGGAGTTTTGTCCGGCGACTTCGGAGACGGCAGACGATTCTTGATGTAGATGGCCGTCATCGCCGCCTCAGCCCAGAAACACTTGTCCAAGCCAGCGTAGTGGAGCATGCTGCGGCCAATAGTCACGATTGTTCGGTTGGCGCGCTCAGCAGTCGCGTTGGTCTGGTGCGCATACCGAACCGTAGGCTGGACTTCGATGCCGTGATCTTCGTAAAAAGCCTTGAGCGAGTTGGTCGCGAACTCCTTGGCTCCGTCATGCCGCACGAATTTCACCTTGGCATCGAATTGCCTTTCCACCTTGGTGATGAACTTGCGCAGACAGCCTTCACTCTCTGACTTGGCACGCAGACAGAATCCCGACATGCAGCTACTTGCTTCATCTGTGATGAGCAGTAAGTAACGGCTGCCACCCAGCGACTCTTCTTCCATGGGTCCACAAATGTCGAAGTGGAGGAACTCGAATGGCTTGTACTTGGTTTTGTTCGGATTGCTCGGGAATGGTTTTTGCACCATCTTTCCTTGTTGGCAACCGCGACACATACTTGATCCACTCGACTTCGAGGGTACCTTCGCGTCCTTGATCATGTTGTTGTTGACCATCTTGCGAAGTACCTCAACCGGAGCGTGACCCATTCGCGCGTGTAAGTCGACAGTCTTTCCTCCTGTCACCGCATTCGCGGATCGCTGAGGCGTGTGAAGCCAGTAGAGTCCGTCCACGAGATCCGCCGTTGCCACGACTTGCTTCGAGCCCTTGCGCGCAACTTGCATCTTGTTGCCGTCGAACACCACTTGAAACTTGCCACTCTTGTTGATCTGTGGCACTGACAGAAGATTCTTGCTCATGCTCGGCACATACAGCGCGTCCTTGATCTCGATGTCGTGCTCGTTGCCGTTGGGTAGAACCACTCGTTGCACGATGGTCCCCACACCCTTGATCGCGGCCTTGTTGCCGTCAGCCACCGAAAGTTCACCTTCATCTTGCTCATTCAGCGTGGTGAACTTTGCCTTGTCGTTGCAGATGTGGTGCGTTGCGCCGCTGTCGAACCGCCCACATCCCGGACACATTCTTGCCTGTCGAAATTCCACACTCCAGAGAAACTGCAAATGCCACTCGATCGTAGTCGTAGTCGTAGTCATAGCCGTCGCTGCCGTTTCTCCATTGGATGTTGTTGGCCCCGCGTCCACGGCCATTGTTGTTGCCGCCGTGTCTTGGGCCACGATTCTCATCCTTCTGCTTGGTCCAGCACTTGTCAATCACGTGCCCCAATTTCCCACAGTACATGCATTGACGAGATTCGCGGTCGGTGTTGAACGCCTTGGCCGCGTTCTCCATCTTCACCGTCGCCGTCTTCTCGCCTTGCCTCTTGATGTGCTCGTTCGTGAGCACCTTCACAACGCCTTGCGATCGCAGCTCTGCGTTGCTCATCTCCAAGTTCAGCACGACGTTCTCGTAGCTCTTGGGGAGACTGCGCAGCAAACAGATCGCCACGTCCTCGTCCTCCATCTTGGCGCCGATGCTGCTGAGCTTGGCGCTGATGTTGAGAACTTCATTGCAATGATGAAGCACATTGCCGCCTTCCGCCATCTCCATGCTGAAGAGCTGTCGCTTCAGGTAGATGCGACCAGCCTTCTACGATCCTCCGTACAGCGTCCTCAGGCGCGACCACGCCACCCACGCTTCCTCGCAGTTGTCCACCACGTGATGGTAGTCCGCGTCCATGTGGAGCAGCATCAGTCCGAACGCGATGTTGCTCGACTTGACGTAGTCGTCCTTGGCCCGAGTGTCCACGAAGGTCGGAGTCGTCTCACGGTTTACGACATGCCACACCGACTTGGTCAGGAACACGCCACGCATGTAGCGGTTCCACGTCGCGTAATTGTCACCGTTGAACTTGTCGATGGAGACCTTGGTGGAGACGTCTTGGGCAGAGGACATGGGGCTTGGGCTCATAACCTGATAAAGGGTATGGATCTTGGACGAAGAGAAGGGAAGGGAGAGTCACCACTCGGAGCTTGACCGGAGCGAGGACAGTAGACCACTTGAGCGGAAGAAGGAAGATTCGAAAGTGATTGATTGAGGTCTTTAGCTCGCAAGACTACTTGCTATCTCTAGACCTACCGGATACACACTACTTGATTCTTTTCTGGATACTGAGTTACTACAGCCAATCAGAGAGCGCCACGTCGCTTTCCCATCTTGTACCTACAATCTTGTACCTACATGTAGCGTAATCGACGGTGGCGTAATCACTGATGGCGTAATCAACGTGGGATCGCATTGGACCGGTTCGGGTTAACCGGTTCACGGTCAATAACCGTTATCAAACCGGTTACCCTCAATACTGCTCAAAAGGGCTCTCGCAGCTGACAGCAATGTATGCTGAATCAGTATCCATTTCTTGATATTGAAAGTCAGATCGATCGAAGTAGTAGTCGATACAATCGTAATAGAATTGGAGCATTCTGAGCTTGGCTAGCTGATAGATGGCAATACTCAGATGGATAGGATTATTGAGCTTGATTATCCGTTTATTGAGCGAAACCTCATTCGATCCAGATTGCTCTTCAACGTCATGAAAATTTTGCCTCTCGATAATCTTTCTCACGGAGCTCGATGTTGATTCATATCTTACTTCTTTGTGTCCCACATAGCAACACCAACCTCACCCCAATCGACGCGCTCAGCGCACATCCTCAGTATTAGAGCACTGTCCCCAACCACGTGAATCCGCCAGCCCTGAGACTGAGCATGCGCTAGCAGCCGTTGCAACCCGATAAATTCAGCGACATTGTTGGAGACGCGCCTCGATCCAAGTGCTGTCGCCGCCGCCCACAGTATGCTTACCTCGCCTGTGTTTTGATCGACCTCGACAATGACGCTGCCACTACCCGCACGCCCGGGATTGCCTCGTGACCCACCATCGAAGAAACCGATTCGACACACTCGCTGCCTCTCATCCGAGTCAGTCACCTTCTCTCGCTCCATCCACCGCTGGATGGCATAACCAGCCACCTTCAGCTTGACAGCAGACTCTGCGTTTAACGGGTATAAACCCAACCTGTATCGGTTGAACGCCTCCCGTACTTCCGCCTGCAGCCGCCTCACCGCCCCTTCTAGCTTAACTGTGCGCCCAACAAGCCCATACTGCCTCTCTACGTTGTATCTCCAGATTGCCGTCAACGTCACCGCACAACCTAAAGACCACAGTTCAGCCGCCGTACGGGTCAGCTGGTCCCATCTCTCTTTGCAATCCTCCGCACCTTGTCGAACCAGCCACCTCGGTAGTCGTGGTAGTCGGAATCCAAAAATCGCTTGAGTAATTTCCCGTCTGGCGCCCTCCCTGCTAGCTCCCACCCCAACGTTGAGTCCCCAGTTCAGAAGTAAGGCGTTCCAGAATGCCTGCGCTGCCGGGCAGTTCCACGCTAAATGAGCCGTGCCCCCAGCATTCTCGTGTTGGCACTCCGGTAATGTGCATTTGTAGCTCCGTTCGCTGCCGTTCCACATGCGCAGTCTGTTATGCTTCAGACGCGCTATATTCTGCGTTTGGCATGCTGTCACCGCCTCCATCTTGTAAATCCTTTCACACGTCAGCTTCTTCACAGCCTGAGCCAGTAGCTCATCCGCATCCCTCAATTTCTCCTCCGATGTCTCCAGGGCTGTCTTAGCAGCCTGCAAGCCTTTGGTGGTGACGAGCTTCCTATATTCCCGTCGAGATTGTCGCCACCTCCGCTTTCCTGTCCACAATGGCCTCATCTTCATCAACCATGGATGAGGATCTACTTGCAGTGTCTTCTCCCCCACGCCCAGCATTCCTGCCACTGCTCGCTCCAGTGATTGGGCCGTCTCATCTAGCTCCACGTTCTGCTCCAGCGTGCTCCACGTGTGCCGTATTGTCGCTCCCCGGGTTGCATCAATCCGGAACACATGGTGATCGTCTTCTAAGCTGTGGTGCACCGTTAGCACCTCTTCTGCAGCCTTTGTCATCGCCAGCTCTGGGTAAGCCGCTATTAAGCTCAGCCCCACTTCCCTAAACCAGTGAGCGTTCTTGCTAGTCATTGGCAAGTCGTGCACCTGTGGCATTACCATGACGTCACCGCCGGATAGCCGTTCTACTCTCATCAGGTCTGCTACCCGCTTACTCCTGGTCGCTCCTACCAGTGATTTGCATGCTGCCCACCCGATCTCGTCCCCTTGCGCATCTAATAGCGTCATCTCATTCAGTTTGAGGTGCATGACCGTTTGTGGGACGCATGAGCCCCTTACTTTCCGCCGTTCTGCCACCCGTATTGCAACTTCGTTTTGATTCCTCCAGCAAAACTAATTCTCAGACCCTTGCCGTCCATCGTGTGGTTAACCCCTGCTGTGCTTCATCTCCGCTCGCAGCAGCTTCATGTTCCTTCGGGATCATCCTCGCGTTCCCCATGGGTAGCCATCGCCAGCTCCGCCCATGGCCTACCCGTTTCCCGTAGGCTCGACCTCACCACCACCGCCGGAACCGTATTACTCGGTACCAGGTGTCCACCGCTGCCACCGTCCCGACGCTCCAATACTGTACCTGCTAGTTGCCTCAGCCGCGTAGTCGCAAGCGCCCAGTCGCCGACCACTGCCGCGCTCATGGCGATTAATTCCGCCCTGAGGTTGGGTATGCCGAGCCCGCCCTCCTTCACCGGGCGCTCCGCCACACATGTCTTTATCCACCCCACTGTCGGCACATCCGGCTCAGTAAAACTCGCCTTCCACACGAAATGCCTGATCCTCGCATCCACTCGTTTAACGATATCCTCTGACGGCCATGCGTGTCGTGCAACATAAATGAGCTTGGGTACAATTATGGCGTTGGCTATGGAAGCCCTCTGCTGCACCGTATTAGTTTTGATCTCCGCCAGTGCTAGTCTCACTCTCAGCGCCTCACAGGCCTTGTTCCAAGCTTCCTCCGTCGTTGCCTCAGGCCCTGCAATGTGCCCTAGGTATCTCGTCGAGTCCGCAAGCGACCCTCGGGCAATTCCGTTTGCCTACCAGTTTCCACGCCAGTCACTCCCACTCTGCGTTTCCTTAACTGTACAGCTACGCACTTCCCCAGATTCAGCGTTAGGCCCGAAACAGCCGAAAAACGATTTACCACTGCTATCGCCGCATGCTGCATACTGCTATGAGCAATGTAGATGGCGGTGTCGTCCGCGTAGCCTGCCCTCCCCCCTCCAGATCTACCCCTGCTAGTTCCCTGCTGTCCTCAACCTCGTCATAAAGTAAATCCACCGCTAGGAGGAATAGCAGCGGCGCGAGAGGGCAGCCCTGCCGGATCCCACTCGTGACCTTGACGCTCCTCGACAGACACCCGTCGTGTTATCGTGGATGGCCCGTACTATTTCGCAAAATTGATCCGGCAATCCCTTCACTTTCAGAACCTCCAGCAAGAACTCTCTGCTTAGTGAGTCATAAGCTTTTGAGAAATCAAGCAGCAGAGCTTGCGCACTGGCCAGTCGTGGGTCACTACTGCATTCCTCTGTGGCTGCCTCCAACAAATCAATGGCCTCGTGTATGGTCCGGCCTGGTACAAAGCCAAACTGCGTTGCATGTACGAGCCCAGTGATGTGTCTCCGAACTCGCCACGCCAAGATGCGCGTGAATATCTTGTAGTCCGAGTTGAGCAACGCTATCGGCCGGTAATTGAGAGGATTGTGGCGGTCACCCCCTTTCGCTACGCTGGAGATATAGGCTGTTAAAAACTCGCAGGGACCGCACCGCTTTCCAGGCAGTCATTGTACAGTCTAACAAGCACCGGAACCACCTCAATTTCGTGATCTCTATACCACTCGTTGCCCAACTCATCAGGACCACACGTCTTCCCGGTCTTCCCCGCCTTTATCGAGGACATCACCTCCTCCTCCGTAATTCTCTCCTCTATATCACGTAGAGCTCCTCTTTCCCACTTTCTGCTGTGTCGGCGGATGAATTCCTGTGTCTCCTCACCGGCGCTTGTAGCCTTGTTGAATATGGGCTCCCAACTATCCGCCAAGGTGTCGGCGCTTCCCCCGTTCTCTCCGGGTTTGGCCTCGTTGGGGATCCTGAGTGGAGGCATGACCTTGTCTCCATACTTCGTGCATATTCGACTGAAGAAATGCCGCGTGGAGGCCTTCGAGCTCCATGCGCTCTTCTGCACTAGGATCCGCCGCCGCCGCTGCCGTCTGGCATCCTGAACTGTCCGAAGTTGCTCTAGGAGAGTTTCTCTGCGGGCTCCACTTGAAGCCTCGCCGTACCCGCATTCCTCTATTCGCCTTTTGAGCCGCTTAATCTTTTGTCGATAGCTTTGTGTCAACCTCCGGCGTGCAGTACGCTTCAAATTTCGGATCTCCGCCGCTATCTCTTTCTTGAACTGGTCCCACACCGCTACTGTCTCCGTAGGTTCCAGTGTAATTAGTCGCTTCTGTAGCAAGTTTAATCGGGCCCTGACTAAGCTGTGTGTTGCAGTTTGCACGAAAGCCGGCACTGGATACAGTTTGGGCCTCCTCTTTTGTCGCACCGGTCCTAGCGGCATGTGCAATTCCAACAGGACCGCCTTGTGGTCAGTGTGCCAAGGCGCGGCCTGTGTTGTGACGCTCCTTACCCTTTTTTTCCTGCCGCCCTCACATAAAATCTGTCCAACCTTGACGTGGAGACTGCCCCGTTCGCCGCTGTGTGGCGATACGTATGATGGGCATTGGCAAAAGCTTCCAATGCTTTGCGTTCTTTTGATTGTGGGAGATTGAAATATCCAGCATCCACCATCTCGAGCTTATTCACCAACCCGTACAACTCGTTCGCACCACAATCCTTCTTGGTAGTCCCACCACGCCTGTCCACCTCGCTGCTAAGCACACAGTTAAAGTCCCCACCCAGGATTAATTCCCTGTCCGCCGGGTAGGCGACCTGCTGCAGCTGCTGAAAAAAATTGATCCTAGCCGCCCCGACCGACGGTGCGTAGATGTTGACTAGCAATACCGGTCTTCCTTTCAGCTCAGCAGTAACAATCACTAAGTGCGGGGACCAAAGATCCTCTCTCCACGCTGCTGGGTCCTTCAGTCCTCCATACGGGTTGACTAATATGGCTACGCCGGCTCCCCTGCCGTTGCCCGCCGACCAAAACGATAAGCCCCCCGCTGTTGTATACCTGAATCCCCACATTGCCGCGTAATTTGTTGCCGCTAGTGCATGCTCTTCCGCCTTGAGATGTGTCTCTTGCAGAAAGACTACGTCACTTAATCCCCTGTCATTCCTCTCCTTTAGCCCCTGCAAATGGGCCCCTAGGTTCTCCAACTGCATGGCCACTCCTCTTACATTTGTCGTCAATATCCCGAGTGTGAGATCGTCAGTATGCTGCTGTCTCCTCCCATTACTCGTGTTTCGTTTCGCTTCCTTCCGTTTGCGACCCTCCAGCTTCCGGAAGGTGTGGTGAAGTGGATCACTAAGAATTTACGAAATGTTGGTTGTCACGATATAAAGCTATGAAACGTGAATCCACGATCCGCAGTTGGGGATCCAGATCTCGATGATCAATGATCTAGAGATATTACGTCGGGATCAAGCGGTGATCTGGGACCCGTCAGTGGAGGTCTATATGCTGGGAATGAACATGGAGATATAATGTGTGGAAGTGAATGACGTGGAGGACTGGCGATAACGAGGTTATTATGCATGCAACTTGGATCTATATTGCGGGATATAAGGATCTAGATCCATGCGATCCAAGGTCACCTAATGCCTGGGATTTACCTCCGGAATCTAGATCCAGGTCTATGGATCTGGATCCACAGCTGAATATAAGTGATCCGAGTTCCCGTACATTGTCTAGATCAAGTGGTGATCTGGAGACTGGCGGCATGTATTGGGCTTAAACAAGCTGTTAATAGGCATATCGCAAAGTGCTATGGTTGGATCCGGCCGGGAAGCACCAGATCAAGGTGGTCCGATAGATCCACAATTGGATCAAGTATGATCTAGCCTATTGGGGAGTGATCTGATGCGTGAAGCATGTGATCTGGATATTACAAGGCCCGATGACGATATTGGTGAATGGAAGAGTCCAGATCACGACATAGCGACTTGTGATCTGATGTTTATGGTCCAGATCACAAGTGATCTAATGTTTATGGTTCAGATCCAGGGTGATCTGCAAAGATGTCGACTGCCATGATGGTGAGGACAAGAAAGGACAAGAATCAGGATAGCGTAATCAGTCGATGTGTCGCTAAGGATAGGATACAGGATGGGATAGGTCTTAACATTAAATCAGAACCGAATTTGCATCGTACGACACAAGTGCTTCGCTACGCGCCTGGAAACGGGAACTACATTGGCCCTACGGTATTAATAGCGATTTAGGTGTATAGATCTAGGGTGGTTGATAATATCTAGATAATATACTGGCTAGATCCAACCTCCTAGTATCTTACCCTAAGTGCAGATCCAAGATCCCGGTATTAATTGCTTAGCCGGTAGATCTTCGGTTTCTCAAGTATCAAGATCGCGCTATAGGAAGCGCCAAGCAATCAAAGGACCCCGCGTAAAGGGAAATCAACTACAAAGGAATTACTACAAGGCCGGATCCAGATCTAGGCCGCCGGATCCAAGCTTGATCTAATCGCTTGGACTCCGGATCTACTACTGGCGAGTGGTGTGAAGACTTCCACGCCACTCTACGACCCCAACGTCACGCCAAGACGTTCAACCAGCACAGATCGAGCTACTTAGCAGTCACCAAGAGAGGAAGATCCAGCCCAACCGGCGGGTACACAAGGTGAGCAAGTTCAGCAGATCACGGATCATCGGAGGACCCCCTTCGTTAGTCGGTGTCCGGGCATTGGTGGGAAGTTGGATCTAGCGATCTCGCAGATTTTGCTGATCCCGCTACACCACAATGGTGCGCGTGCCCGGATCTGTTGGTGACTCGGGATTTCACCGTGAGTCTCAAGAAGATGTTCAAGTGAAGGTTTAACAAGGGGAACAAGCGTCATCGGACCTCGGATCGACGATGATGCCGCTGAATGAATCAAGATCCGCGGATCAGCAGAGCGCTAGGAGGAACTCTGCTGACGGAAGAGAGGGTGATCTGGATCCAGATCCAGATCTAGAAGAAAAACCTCTACCTCCACAGGTCCCCGCAGGGACCCCGGCGGATCTCGACGCAAGTCGAGATCCGTCAACAAAACAAGGGAAGGTGAAAGCGGAACCGTACAGACTGGTCGGATCTCCGGTCGAACCTCCACCATATCCACCCAAAGATCCTCCAATCTCCAGATCCGATAAGAAGAAACCATCACGGAAGAAGATGAAGGCACCAGAGGGTGATGATGTAGATCACATCGGACGCAGATCTAGATCAAGCTGGTCAGATCGAGATCTAGAGAGCCTGTACCAGCACAAGGAATTATGTAAGTTCCTGAAGCAAGATCCAGTTATGCGGATCTTGGGAGTGAAGCAGATCGGGGATCCACGGAATCCAATATCCGCCCCGATCACTCCTGTCAATAAACTGGAGGCAGTCAAGGATCTACTGCGATTATTGAAGGAGGCAGGAATGATTGTCGGAGCTTTCGATGCAGATGATCTATTCGACTTGAATATGAAGGTGATCCAATCCGCCACCCAAGATCTATATTCCAAACTCAAAATCTTAGTTGGCGAGATCCCGCGGATCGCAGATCATGTACCATTGTCATCGGCAAGTATTGCGGATCACCAGACGGCCTCATCAAACTATGCGTCGGCAGCCGAAGATGGATCAGACATTTCATCGGAGCCAAAGCGAATATCATTGGGACTGTCCCGTACTTCAATGATGGAGGCACGATCCAAGATCCAGCGTCAGGGTCCAGCCGCCCAGAGAAGATCATGTCTTCAGTCGACCAGATCACGACAGCAACAATGTCAGAAGATCCGTCAGGCACTCTGCAAAAGTACTTTGAAGCTGCATTGAGTCGGTTCCTGGCCGAACAACAAACGCCAAATGCAGATCAACGCATATCAACAGCGCGTGATCCAGGATCACAAGATGTGGAAATGGAATCTGCAAAATCGGAACATAGTATATCTCACTGGGAATATGATCCAGATGATATCGACTTCCCGCTCACTGCTCGAGCGACCGTAGCGACAGCCACGGCTGGATCCGCAAGATCAACGATGATCCAGAGAGTTCGAATCTCGGCGATCTCAGATCTGAAGGAGTTCTCCGGAAAGGATCAGGACGAAGATCGGTCCCGAGCGTGGATCGGCAAAGTAAAGTCAGCGTTTATGCGAGATCAAGCTTCAGACGAAGAGAAATGTTTAACCTTCGCTGATTTACTGGCCGGATCTGCCAAGAATTGGTACCGCCAATTAAGTTGATCTACCCGTAATAAGTGGGCGGATCTGCTCCGAGCTTTCCAGATCCAATATTGTGGGCTTGGAGTATCGGTGGCAAGACAATATTATCTTGCTCGACGTCGACCAGATGAGTCTCCTCTCGAATATCTCTACCGACTGAATGTCGCTGGGCTGCGTGCAAAGTTGAAGATCAAGGATGGTGATGCCAAGGATCGGCGGGAGCATGTAGATCACTACATTGAAACTTTGGAGGATCAGGATCTGGGGGACAGGTTAACCTTATTGCGACTGTCAGATGCGGATGATCTGGAAGAAGTCCTACGCGCCCGTGAACGCGCGAAGAATAGACAGAGGAAAGCAGTATTCGGATCTAATAAGTACCGAGAGAGGGCGCCCAATCAAACTCCGGCAGCTATGATGAAACGCGTTCGTGCAATCCAGATCCGACCATCGGAGTCTGGATCGGAGTCTGGATCGGAGTCTGGATCCGACGGATCTGACGGATCTGACTCGGATGGAGATAATCACCGTCGGGTTTACTTTGCGTCCAAGCAGGAGATTACGCCGAAGATGGAACATGGTACGGATAAAGAAGATCAAGCATCAGCTAGTCATAAATCTATGGATCAACTACAGCCAGATCACAGATCCAGGTTCCAAGGTGGTGGATCGGAACGGAGCCGCTGCTCGCACTGTGGATCTAGAAAGCACTCTGATCTGGGATGTTGGAGACGTCTCACCTGTAATAAGTGCGGTAAGCGAGGACATCCGGCAGATCACTGCCTTTTCGTATGCCGTGGGTGTGGAGATCTCCATGATATGGGTAAGTGCCCTATGGAAGAGTTCTATAACCAGATCCGTCAATGGTACAATCCAGCTAAACATGCAGGCATGCTTCCGGAATCTGCAGAGAAAATGTTAAACTAGGACGCTCGCCGGGTTGGAATCCGGTACGAGCCGAGCGTTCTAGATACTGCATCTATGCATTTGTGAACAGGGCATTGACAGATCAAGACAGCGGGAACCCAGATCTACGCGGTAATACATATGATCTGAATGGGAAACATGCTGTCGCGATCTCAAATATCCGCCAGACTGATGATTACTCCAGATCCGAAGTGACCATGGCTGTGGATCTCCACCCTGGAGATATGAGAGGCTTTTGGAAGCAACGGGATCCGGATCTGTGGTTCAAGCCCACGGATCAAGAAGGTATACCAGCGATCCAGAGGCCGAATCAGATTAAGGAGATCCGACGATCTGATATCATGGATCTCCTACCAGGGGAGTCTCGAGGATATTGGAAACATTATGCCCCGGGAAAATGGTTCCGACAAGCCAAGATCGCTGGTAAGATCAACAATGAGAAAGGGATCTTGCTCTTAGATACAGGTGCCGAAGTGTCCATTGTGGATACGACCTTTGCTCGTAAGGTTGGGTGCTATATCGACACGAGCCAGATCCAAGATTGTGTTGGGATCGGTGATAGTGTTTACAGAACGGAAGGAAGGACTCGGATCAAGATCACTATGGCTGGATCACTGGTTTAATTTTTCGATATTTGGGTAGGAGATCTAACCGGTCAAGATGCGATCCTAGGTATGGATTTCATGGTACCCGCAGGGATCCGCCTGGATCTGGCTTATGGATCCATTAGTCTACCAGATGAAGTGCGGATCCAGCTCAGTGGACGGCGACAGCTGTATAGTGATAAGGCCAGATTGGTAACAGTGGGGGAGCATATTCAGATCGAGATCGGACAGTCGGTGGAACTTCGATTACATCTCCGGACGTCGGATCACGAGAAATTTTGGGTTACCCGAGGAGATCACTGGGTACCCACGGTGGTGAAGGGTCTAGGGAAGAGGCGATATCTGCAGATCACCAACATTAGTGATAAGACGATCACATTGCAAAAAGATGTGAGGATTGGGATCTGGCTAGCGGGTGATCATATTCCGCGAATGCCAGGTTTTGTCTCGGTAGGATCACGTCGATATATGGAGTGGCAAAATCTGGCGCTACAAGCTTCTGTCGAAGGCGGATCCGAGCAAGTGGACCTCCCAGCGGAACTACCTGAACTTATGGTAGATCGACCGTCCTACCCCTCTCCTCGCGCAATTTTAAAAAAACCTAAGGTCTCGCAGGTACAAGAGTCAAGATCAGCTCGCAGAAATGTCGAGGATCAGAAAACCCCGGATCGACTGGATCTGACGAAGATTTCAGCCGCACAAGTAGATCCAGCGTCTAGGACCAAGGATCAATTGCTTGTGGACTCGGATCCACCTGATCTGACCTCAGATCAACTGAGAGAGGTCGGGGAAAGAGGTCAGAGTGCAGATCAAGCGAGTTTAGATCAGGGGGTGGGTGATCCGGATCTAATCATTGGAAGGTCTGTAGTCGAGGATCTACCCGAACCAATACCTACCACAGTACTGGAGGCGTCGTCAAGAGAGTTGGGCGACCCCGTACAAGCGCCGTCAATAGATCTCCACCCAGTTATCCAAGATCCGACTATAGAGCGCGGGGACCAGGCTGATCCCTCCAGTTTGGGATCGGATCCGAATGTCCATTACCATGAAGATAGCGATCTGTGTGCGGAGGATATGGATCGGGAGTTGGCTGTCATCCCAGCGATTAGCCCTACAACGGATGAGGTGAGGATTGAGGATGAGGATAAGCAGGATACAATTACGCTGAACAGATTGAACGAGGTGCTAGTGGTCAAGAGGGCAGATCAGGCGGCCCAGATCACGGCAGTGATGACACGATCAGGCTCGCGATCTACGATACGGACGGCTTCAGATTCCCAATCATTACGGGAGGAAGTAGTTCGGGATCTCAGAATCGATCGGATCCGACAGGCCCAAGACGAGGAGGCGTGGATCTCGGGATTAAAGAAATATCTGAATGGGGATCTGCAAGATCTGACTCAGCAGGAAGCCAAATCATATGCTAATCTGGCAGCCGACTATGACCTGGATCACCACGATTTACTGTTCTACTGCCATTCTACGAGACCGACGGACGCGGATCGAGATAAACTGATGCGACTAGTGATCCCGGAAACTCTATATCAGGACATACTACATCACTACCATGTGAGCCTGGAAGGTGGGCATCAAGGGATCGGTCGGACTTATCAGCGGATCCGAGATCATTTTCATTGGAGGGGCCTGTATAAGAGCGTCCAAAGATATGTGGGTGAATGTGTGGATTGTGAGACTGGTAAGAGTAAACCTCGGATCCAAGGAGAGTCGCCAGGCAACCTTCAGGCAACATATCCTTTCCAGATCATAGCTATGGATCACATCCCATCCTTACCGAGATCGCATAAAGGGAATACGGAATTGTTGATCTTCGAAGATCTATTCTCTGGATATGTGATCGCGAAAGCCAGCTCATCAAGAACCGCTCAGACCGTCGCCGATTCATATGAAGAATGTGTTTTCCGAAGATTTGGAGCTAGTGAAGTGTGGTGTTGGGTTCTGACCGTGAGGTAGCCACCCAATCGCTAAGGCAACCGCCACAGAACCCTCCGGTGAGAAGCGAGGGTTCTCCCCATTGGAGGATTATACATCCCGCGACAGAGTGACAGAGAAGGAATAGTGACATTCGGGAGCCTCGGCTAGCCTAATACAACCTGGCCGAGGCTTCCTGGATTAGGCCGAGATAGGGCTCTGTACCCATCTCAGATCCCTTGTCTCACGTCTGTACAGTCCCAAATCCGTACTTAAGGGTGAGTTGTCGACCCTTCGGTCGTACTTATTCTGAAACCTCGGAGACTCCTACAGTGATTTGTTTACACTTGATATTTGTATATAGGCATAGGACAAAACATAGGATGACATACAGAGGCTCTCTGAGCCTCACATTAAGCAGTTTATAAAACGCAGTCTTCCCCCCAGCTAACAAGAGTCAAGTCCGACTTAGGTAAGTGTAGCTAGCTTATTTAAGTGCCAGGACACGCTCAGTTGTGTGGGATGCCTGTTGGTAGACTCAAGGTACATTGAACCGAGAGTTTATCCTGGTCAGGCCAAGAGTTGGTGTGGCCGAGAGATCGGAGGCGACAGTGAAGTGTCGTTACGTGTATACTTAGGGTCTATTAAGGTCCTAGTGTATATTTTGCTCCCCGTCGAGGTTATACCTCGACACCCCTGTATAAGGCCTAACACGCCGGTACCCTTTCCTCTGAGGGACTGCAGGGTTACGCGCGAAAGCGCAATATAACACCCTAGTCTAAGCTCGTGGCTAGTGGTGTAGGTAAGGGTTACCTAAAACAACCTCGGTATACAGAAGCGCTTACAACCGACCCGGTGTAAGGGATCGTACCTGGTCTTCAGGTTTGATCCAACAATCGCTGACCTTCACGGGGAAGCGTGTGTTGTTGGTGGGAACTCACCCGACAAGTGAGAATTCTATCGTGTCCTACACGACAACTGGTGCCGCGACCCGGGATTGGTGTGACCTTCTGTGTGTTGTGGTTGTGTTAGGTTCTACCCTAACGAGCATTCGAGAGAGAGAAGAAGAGAGAAAATGGCGAAAGGAGGCAAGTCAGCGGTACCAGCAACACCGATGAAGTCAAGTGGAACACGCACCGAGCCTACGGTGCATCCTGGGGTTCATTGTCGACACCACCGACATCTCGTCTGGTGACGATTGCCGAACGTTCAGGAAGTTTCGACGAGTCGGTTGGCTACTCCGACGCCAAGGAAGATGATGACGAAGAGTACCTGGAAGAGAAGGCAGCGATGCCCGACCTTTCGGAAGCCGCTGTGGTGTCTGTAGGCCGCAGCGGAGGGGTGAGGTCGCTTGCGCGTAACCTCACCGAAGAGCTGGACGACGTAGCTGGTCCTGAACCGGCCACAGAGGACAGTGATGATGGGTCCGACGGTTTGAAGCCGTCGGCGATGACCGGAAGGCAACTTCTCGGTCGACAGGCAACCGGCCACCAGTCAATGGTGATACGCCGGCTGCCAACAAGGTTCTAGGTCGCTGCCTGGAACTAATGAAGACTAGGAGCAATTGGATGCAACTGTTCGGCCCGAAGCAGGCCCGCCAGGCTGTCTGGATGGACCTTGGGGGTGAGCTAGCAGTGCCCATTGACTCAACGAGCACTCGACAAGTGGCTCAGGATACTGTGCTACTCCTCCGTGCTATGGGGTGCGAGCCTCAGAGGTTTCCATCTGACGCCGCACTTAAGGATTGGACACCGACTGACGCCGGCACAGCGTTGCGAAAGTGGAAGAAGAAGTTGCGGACGTCTTTCGGGGTGTCCGAGATTGGGGCAGGCCGTCAACCTATAGCCCGACGCGCACCGGAAGCAGCGGACCCATCAAAGTCCCGCTTCCTCAAACTCCCAAGAAGCGTGTCAACGAGGGTTCCGATGCTGGCGTCTTTACGGCTACGGCCGAAGCTTCACCGTGCATGCAAGATTCGCACATGGTGACACCGAGGTCTGCAAGTCGACCTGAGCGGCTAGCCGAAGAGACAGAAAGTCTACGCCCCACTCCGAACACTCGTCAAGAGACTGGCCGACGTCCCGCCAGGAACTACGATAGTCCAGGAGACTCGTCGGACAGCGATAGTGACTCAGGTGACTTCGATTACCTCGATGGAGACCTCACCGAAGAGTGGGCGCGCCAGATTCGCGAGCTGAGCAAAGCGGAGACTAAAAGCTCCACACCGAGGCTCGAGCTCGCAACCCACCTTCCACTCGGCAATATCAAGCCCTATTTTGGACTCCGGAACAAGAGCGAGAAGTCAATGCAATGGCTCCGAACCTTTATCTACGAGATGAAGGGAACGCATACGTCACCAAACGAGTGGTGCATGGCGTTCGAACTCAGTCTCCAAGATGGAGCTCTACATTGGTACCGACAACTTCCTCGCAAGACTCGTCGTACGTGGAAGTTGTTGAGCGATGCATTTATCAAGTACTACTGCTCACGGTTTACTCAGTCTGCGAAGGCTCGGTATTATTCAGCGAAACGAGAGGACAACGAGCACGTGTGTGATTACCTCAATAGGCTGAACGGCTATGCCCGCAATGCCGGAGTGCAGTTCGAGAACGGTGGGACGCGACGCCAAGGACCATGTGGAACACTTTCTGGATACGTGTGATGACCGAGGTCTGGAAGAGCGTCTGTGTCACGTCCGAGTTAAGGACATTCATGACCTCGAAGATATGGTCAACGACATCCTCCGTCGTCGGAACGTAAAACATCCCGAGAGTCGTCAGGACGCCGTCCGAAGAACCAAGAAGACAGCCGCCGACATGATGGTAGGCGCACAGAGGGTTCGCGAGACAGCTATCGCCGTGACCGACATGACCGAGAACGCCGTCGCGACGATTCACGCCCGAGAGTCACGGTAGCGAACGCGCTAACTGACCTCGTCGCTGCATTGAATGTGAACGACGCTACTAGGTCCCGATCGAACCGCCCAGAGACGCGCCATCATAGTTATGACAGCACCGAGACATCTAGCGACGACGAACGGCGCCGAGACGGCAGCCGATGTTCCAGTGAGAGTTCCGACAGCGATTCTGGTCCCGACGGTGAATACGGTCACGTTGCAGCCGCCCAACGACAGTGAACGCCGCGCCGCTGCAGAAGGCACGTTCGCCCGGTCCGACCACCGACACCCCAGGGGCGGTAATGGTCACTTCAACAAAGACCGAGGCTACGGACGAGACAACCGACAGCGCCAGTACGGTCCTTGTGCAGCCTGTGGCAGTATGTCGCACTCGGTGCACTACTGCTACAGGCGATGCAAGTTGTGCAAACAAGTGCACGACGCTGGGAAGTGTGACGCCCTCAATGAGCTCACCAATCTCCTACGATCGAAGGTCGACAAGAAAGATCTCACGCCTGAGCTACAAAGCTTAGTGTTCGGGAATCATTTAAACTAGGCAGCCCGCCAACTGAAACTGGGTTGGTCCCAATCGGGCTGCCACAGTTAACCGAACCTGCAATAGACGCCGACTATATGTTCGCGTTCGCGGGTGAGGTAAATTGGCCCGAAGACCGAAAGATTACGAGTGTGACAGCGATGGAAAATGAAAAGGAGAGAGGTGTATACCTCAGTGAGTGTGGAGTAAAGGAGTGGAGCATTGGCGAACCTAGTGGCCGCAAGACCGAGGGTTCGATTGCTAGCATGTCCCGAGTTGAACAATCGCCCCGAAGTCTCGTCCCGAGGACGAAGTTGCTCCCGGGCGAGAGATTGGGGTGGTGGTCGTCCCAACGGTACGACAAGAGGAAGAGAATGAGAGCTTTGGTCAAGGGAGCAGTGAATGATGTGCGAACGAGGATTCTGTTGGACACTGGAGCCAACGTCAGCGTGATCTCGGCGAACTACGCCAAGAAGTTGCGGTTACGCGAAGTCCCAGACCACGGCCGAAGCTTGGAAGTGCGAGGAATTAACCCTGGAGTGTTAGAGACTCGTCGACGAGCACTCGTGAAGATCACCCTGGGGTGGGAGCGAGTGTACGAGTTTGAGATGTGGATCATGAACCACAGTGCAGGAGTCGATGTGGTCCTTGGAACGGACTTCATGATTCCGGCGGGTGTCCGGCTGGACCTGTTCCACGGGACAGCCAGATTGCCAGATGAAGTGATGGTGCCACTAATTAAGTCGCTGAGTGCCGCGGATGACGAACCCTACGGCACTCAAGTGGTTGGTGGACCGACCGAGGACTTGTACATCCCCGGTCATGAGTGGCGAGAGTTTCGGCTTAAGTGCAAACGACCCTCTCGGGACACTCACGAAGTTGGATCCGACGGACGGAGAGACTCGTCCCGACGGTAACGAGGTTTAGACGGGGGCACCCAACGTGGATCCGACTGACGAATGTGACACCGAGCGTCGCTAATTGCTCGAAACATGAGTCGGTTGTGTTATGGGTACCAATAGGCGAACTTCCGCGCGAGCCTGGGTACGTACGCCTACGGTCTAACAAGTATAAGGAGTGGCAGATCCTTGCCTACGCGGAGAGCCGTGACGAGACGCTGTTTGAACGAGAGCGCGTGCTCTATGAACGCTGGCTAGCCGATCAGCCGCCTGCGGTCGAGCGCCGAGAGTATCCGACACCTCAGAATATTCTCACTAGAGGCGCCGAGGGTTCGGACCCAAGCGAAGAGGTTCAAGTCTACTGTGCCGAGGAGTTGGAGCACACGCAAGAGTCAGGGAATGACGACCGAGTGCCCGAACAAGCTCAGAGGCGGTCCTGACTCACGCTACAGATGATGCCGCGTGCACCGAGTCTTCAACAGGGGTGACGTCCGAGAATATCGGCACCTCGGTCCAGATTCTGGACGAGCCAGACGACCGAGCCGCACATACCCGTGTCCTACTGAAGATCCAGAGTGCATATTGAACGCAGCTTACGTGTCCGCAATGCACGAGATTGCAGCAGGGTCGTGTCGGGGCGAGACGTTGAGAAAAATGACGTGTCCGAGCATTTGGCGAACGACATCGAGCTCACCGACTACGCACAGGAATTGGCATTCCTGCCTGACCTGACCGAGATTACGGTTACCGCTTTAGATTACACCGGTCCGAATGTTCAGAATAAAGACCTGGACGAGGGTCAGCAGGAGAAGCTGGTCGACGTGTTGAAGCGTCACGAGGAGATCATGATCTCAAGTGGTAATGCGCTACCACCACCGGCATACGGTGTGGTGTGCGATATTGACGTACAGGGGCACGCGCCCATCAAACAGAGGGCTCGGAGAACGCCGTTGCGATTTCTCGGGAAGCTGTACGAGCTTCTGAAGGGATTGCTACGGGCCGGACTGATTACCTTCTCGGACAGCCCGTGGGCGTCCCCGATTGTGATTGTCCTGAAAAAGAACGGTGTCGATATTCGTCTGTGCATTGATTACAAGATGGTGAACGCAGTTACAGCGATCATGGAGTACGCCATGCCGCTCGTTGACGACCTTTTGACGGATATGGAGGCCTACCTATGGTTCTGCTCGTTGGATGCGGCGAGCGGATTTTGGGCCATAATGATGACACAGAGAGCTCGGAAGATCTCTGCATTTGTCTGCGCACTGGGGCATTTTGAGTGGCTACGGATGCCATTTGGTCTCAAGAACGCACCGATGATTTATCAGCGGATGATCGACAATGCTCTTTGGGGATTTGTCCAGCCGAAGGGCGGATGGTCGCAATTCGCGATAACTATGCGTGAAGCCGAAGAACAGACCAAAGATGCCCGAACAGCTGCTACCGAGGATTGCAACCAGCATTCAGAGGCTCTACCGAGGGCTCGAACCAAGTTCGAGGCCGACCGAGAGTCCTCTACTGTTATGGACGCGGTGTCCCTGTTGGTGAATAGTCCCACGGGCGATATGTTTACGAACGGCGAGTCGGACGAGTCTTCGCTGGTCCGGTGTTCGACCGACGATCCTTCGTCGACGACATATGCTTCGGTAACGAGACGTTCGACGGCTGTCTAGCGACACTGGACCGACTGCTCCAACGCTTCACAGAGTGTCGGATCAGCGTCAGCTTTACGAAGAGTATATTCGTGCAGTCCAAAGTGGACTTCCTGTCCCATGAAGTCTCGTCCGAGGGCATTCGAGCCGATCCGAAGAAGATCAAGGCAGTGACGTGAGGTCCCTTTTCCAACGTCAAAGAAAGGTATGCAGTCGTTCCTGGGTGCGCTCAACTACTACAGCCGGTTCATCCAAGACTTCGCAGTGTACGGCGCTGCGTTGTACCAGCTGAAGGACGCAGACTTTGCACCTGGGGGTGATCTCACGGGCCAACGAAGCTTCGCAGCACTCCAACAGAAGGTGATGGACGCCCCGATATTACGGCACTTCGACCGAGACAAAGAGGTACACGTCATGCTCTTCGCGAACGAGTGGGCGCTGAGCTCTACTCTCATGCAGGAACACAACGGCACGTTACACCCCGTTCGGTTTTGCGGGCGTGTTCTCAAGGATGCCGAGATGAACTATCATCCGGCCGAGAAGGAGGTCTTAGCCCTGCTACTGCTGCTGAAGGTGTGCTACACTCAGCTCGCAGGTCGGACCATCCACGTCTATACGCGGTTTTCGACGCTCGACTGGCTACATAAGTCCAAAACATTGTTCGGACGCACGACCCAGTTCGCAGTTATGTGTCCCCGTGGCACTTAGTGGTGCAGCGGGTGAAGGAACGAGATTGCGCATTCGCGCAGTTGCTCCAAGCAGGTTTGACGAGCTTCGTCGACTTAGATGACTCGTTAGCACAAGTCGCACCACCAACCAAAGGGTCACCGAGCATTAGGATGGACCCGAACCTGCTGTACGCACGGCTACCGAGGTCCTACCAAGGCTTCGTGCTGTCATTGATGGTTCGGCCAAGACCGAAAAGCACGGTGGCTATGGCAGTTGTGCATGGATACTGTGGAGATTACCAGAGTGGACTATAGTGACCGCTGCGAGTGCTTACCTCGAGGCGACCACGGTGAACCTCGCCGAGTATTCGGGAATGAACAACGGAGTACAAGCTGCATTAGAGCACACGACCGAGGACTTAGTCATCGTGGGCGACTCGAGACTCGCAATCCAGCAGTCCCTAGGGGTGATCGCATGTCGTAAGGAATCACTGTTGACACAACTGAACCGCCACCGAGAGCTTACAGCCAAGTTCCAGTCAGTGAAGTACTTGCACGTGGTCCGAGAGTTCAATGCCGCTGCAGATTCGCTAGCAAGCGAAACTCTCGAGAGCAAGGTGTCTAAAGTGGTATCGACGAGGCCAGGCTGTCAGAATTGACCACGCTAAACCGCATTCAAGACGTCATCTACGAACCAACTGCCAAGGCCGAGACCGAGGACAAACCATCGGTCAACACGGTCCGAACGCATGTGAGAACAGGCTCTACCCGTCGCAAAACTTTTTCGATTTTGTACAAGACGACACTGAGACCGGACGACTAACGGTGACCACCCGGCAACAAGCTAAAGCTAACAAGAAGCGAGTCAGATTTGCCAACGAGACTTCAGTAGTCGACCAAAGAGAAGCGGACAGTCAAGACAAAGCGAACGATACGTCTACCAAAGCTCAAAACCACGTGCGAGAGGTGCAACTGGGCACCGAGGATTCAACTTCAACAGCTCCAAGTGCAAACGACATAGAACCGCTGACGGTCCAACGAGAGCGTCGGAGACGGATTGCAGTAGCCCAGGACGAGGAGTTGAGATGGTCTAACCTCAAGACAGTGCTCCGTGGTGAAGACTCGAAGCTCGGTTATCGAGCAGCGAGAGATTCATGGAAGATGTCGGACCGGTTCACGCTAAGCGAAGACAATGTCTTATACTACCTCGGAACGAGCCGTCGGAAGAGCGACCGACAACAAGAGGAGACTATCCTACGACTGGTAGTGCCCTTGACGATGGTCCAGGAGGTATTGCAGAACTGCCATGATTCGTTAGAAGGCGGCCACCAAGGCATTGTCCGAACCTTCAACAGGATCAGACAAGACTACTATTGGATCGGTCTCTACGCGGACGTCGAAAGGCACGTACGGTCTTGCCCCGATTGCAGCTCTAGCAAGAGCCGACCGCAGTTCCGAGGGTATTCGCCCGGCAACGTACTCGCCGAGAGACCGTTCCAACTGGTGTCGATGGACTTTGTCATACCACTACCGAAGTCTCGGAGGGGCAATACAGCGCTTTTGCTCTTCCAGTGCGCGTTCACAGGCTTCGTGATGGGAAAAGCAATGGCCGACACGACTGCACTCTGTGTGGCAAAGGCTTTTGAAGAGTGTGTCTACCGAAGATTCGGTGCTCCGACAATGATCCGTCATGACCGCGACCCACGCTTCATGAGCGAGGTATTCCAAGCTTTCGCCGAGATGATGCAATCAAGGTCAAGGGCGACTCTGAGTTACCGTCCGCAGGCTAATGGCCAACAAGAACGGTCGGTGAAGACCGTCATGCAATCAGTGCGAGTGTACGCCGAGGACCCGCTCCAACAAGACTGGGATGAGATCGCCGAGAAGTTGATCTTCGCGATCAACAACTCGATGGACGCAACGAGGAAAGAGACTCCGTTCTACCTTGTTCATGGGTGGGACGCACAATCTACGCTCCGAGCGATGACCTCGTCGCTCAAACGAGGGTCTGGGAAGCAAACTGACGCATTAGCATGGCGTCGAGAAGTGAACCGCAACAGGAGATCGCACTGGAGATGGCTAAAGAGTATCAAGCCACTGAGAAGTCTCGGAGAGCCCGGAAACGCAATGAAGCACTTAGTGGAAGAGAGCAAGCGGCTATACCGAGTACTGGTCAGACCGAGCTTCGGACGAAGCACACTCTGTCTCAGAGGCAGCAGATGACACCCGGTCACCGCACCGAGGCCATTGTTTGAGCCTGGCGATCGGGGTGGCTGTACATGGAACGAGTGAAACCAGGACTGACGAAGAAGCTAGCACACCGATGGCATGGGCCATTCCGGTGAAGAGAAAGGTCGAAGAGTTCGCGTACGAGTTGGAACTACCCGACCGAAGCGGGTACAGGTTCTACCCTGTGGTGCATGTATCTCGACTCAAGGCTGTGAACGAATTCGGAAGTCGACCGAAGAGTCGGCTGACACCGGAGGTGACAGAGGAAACGAGACGATTTCGACGAGGAATTGCTTCCCGAAGATAGCTGGGAGCCTGATCAACTCGCCGGCGAATACGAGGTCGAAGCTATCCTTGACGACCGCGTCCCGTTATCCACGAGCACCGAACGAGCCGTCCGAGAGTTCAAAGTGAAGTGGTTGGGATACGATGAACCAACATGGGAGCCTGCGTCCAATTTGTCATGCGGAGGTCTTCTCTATGACTACTTGCGAGAGAAGCGCAGTGACCGACGGTTGCAAATGGTCCAAGTCGCCGACGAGGACTAAATGGAACGTCACCGAAGATTGACCTGCCTGCAGGGCCAGTACAGCCTGCAGTGACAGACGAAAGAAGCTACTGTACTGAAATGAGAATCCTCTGCGGGGCGGTGCAGCCTACAGAGGCGAATGACGAAGATTACTGTACCGAACATTGCATATTTGCATGTAAAGTAAACATACTCGTGAATTGGAGACCGAGCTGACGAAGCAGTTGGAACACTGCTGCTGGTCGTGACTGGCGTCGTAGCCACGGAAAGTGATTGAGACGTCGACCCAGACCGAGACAGTCCCAAGGCGAAGTCGTCCGCAATAATCTCTCGCTCAGCCATCTCCATTGACCGAAGACCAGACATCACTGAGGCTCCACGGATAAGACGACCATCTTTGCGTGGAAGGGTGACTATGGGCGATGAGAAGAGGCTGCTAGCAGGCGGTTAAGCCTTGGTATGTGCCGCACCGGTAGTCGAGACCACAACGCTAGATCTGGGCGTCGGAACCGGAGCGCCATCAGCTTCAGCTTCTTTGTCCGCGGCCGGAACTATTCAGTGTCTCCACCTTCACAGTCCGAAAGCAATTGACGACTCCATAGGAGGTGCGGGGCCTCGGAGCCGACTTCAGGGACAGCTTCCACAGGAACAGTCTCTGCAGACTGAGCCAGAACAGACGATGCAACAGTGACAGGCGGAGTCCCCGACGAAGCTTAAGCTGGGACATACTGAGCCTCAGCCGTGGAAGCCGACGTCGACGAGACTGTGTAGACGTCAGAGTAGTACAAAAAGATTGTCTCACGTCGGACGGCGGTTGAGACTGAGACGGAACAGCAAGTCGTCTCCCAGGCTTCACCGAAGAACGACTAAGTCGTCGACTGTGTGGCAGCGGAGACTTTGGGACCACCGTATTAGACGGAAAGGGCCTAGCCACCGGCGCTTGGTGCTGACGGAGTCGACGGCGCTTCGGAGGTGGTCTAACAGGCGGTGAATCCTCGGATTCGTCCCCCACGTTACCTGAAGTATTTGGAGACGCCGAAATGGCTTGTTGAGCGGATCCAAAGCCTCGGAGTCACTCGACGCGTCACCAGAACGGACGCATGGAGAGGGCTCTGGACGGGAGCCACGGCAGCAGCCAAAACCTCACCTCACGAGGTTCGACGCATTTTGCAGACGACGATCCAAGTTAACGTCGACCCGACAGGGAGGATCACGAGCAACGCCAACGATGAGTTTAGCGAGTTGCAAGAGCTGAAGATCGGCCCATACCGTAGTCAACAGGTCGGTAGGAGTGCCTGCAGGACCATCTCCTTCGGACACATCAGCAGAAACTCTCACCCGAACCCCGCAAGTTGCCGAATCTCTGCCGGCGCGGGTAGTTGGCATCGGATGAGGGTCTGTGTCAGATGATGACGGAAGTGGAGATGTCGGAGGCGAGCAAGGCGAAAGGATCGGCGAGGACTCTCCTG
>VOQZ01002107.1:0-17627 GCA_008079305.1 Phytophthora palmivora
GGGATGATCTGATGCGTGAAGCATGTGATCTGGATATTACAAGGCCGATGACGATATTGGTGAATGGAAGAGTCCAGATCACGACATAGCGACTTGTGATCTGATGTTTATGGTCCAGATCACAAGTGATCTAATGTTTATGGTTCAGATCCAGGGTGATCTGCAAAGATGTCGACTGCCATGATGGTGAGGACAAGAAAGGACAAGAATCAGGATAGCGTAATCAGTCGATGTGTCGCTAAGGATAGGATACAGGATGGGATAGGTCTTAACATTAAATCAGAACCGAATTTGCATCGTACGACACAAGTGCTTCGCTACGCGCCTGGAAACGGGAACTACATTGGCCCTACGGTATTAATAGCGATTTAGGTGTATAGATCTAGGGTGGTTGATAATATCTAGATAATATACTGGCTAGATCCAACCTCCTAGTATCTTACCCTAAGTGCAGATCCAAGATCCCGGTATTAATTGCTTAGCCGGTAGATCTTCGGTTTCTCAAGTATCAAGATCGCGCTATAGGAAGCGCCAAGCAATCAAAGGACCCCGCGTAAAGGGAAATCACTACAAAGGAATTACTACAAGGCCGGATCCAGATCTAGGCCGCCGGATCCAAGCTTGATCTAATCGCTTGGACTCCGGATCTACTACTGGCGAGTGGTGTGAAGACTTCCACGCCACTCTACGACCCCCACGTCACGCCAAGACGTTCAACCAGCACAGATCGAGCTACTTAGCAGTCACCAAGAGAGGAAGATCCAGCCCAACCGCGGGTACACAAGGTGAGCAAGTTCAGCAGATCACGGATCATCGGAGGACCCCCTTCGTTAGTCGGTGTCCGGGCATTGGTGGGAAGTTGGATCTAGCGATCTCGCAGATTTTGCTGATCCCGCTACACCACAATGGTGCGCGTGCCCGGATCTGTTGGTGACTCGGGATTTCACCGTGAGTCTCAAGAAGATGTTCAAGTGAAGGTTTAACAAGGGGAACAAGCGTCATCGGACCTCGGATCGACGATGATGCCGCTGAATGAATCAAGATCCGCGGATCAGCAGAGCGCTAGGAGGAACTCTGCTGACGGAAGAGAGGGTGATCTGGATCCAGATCCAGATCTAGAAGAAAAACCTCTACCTCCACAGGTCCCCGCAGGGGACCCCGGCGGATCTCGACGCAAGTCGAGATCCGTCAACAAAACAAGGGAAGGTGAAAGCGGAACCGTACAGACTGGTCGGATCTCCGGTCGAACCTCCACCATATCCACCCAAAGATCCTCCAATCTCCAGATCCGATAAGAAGAAACCATCACGGAAGAAGATGAAGGCACCAGAGGGTGATGATGTAGATCACATCGGACGCAGATCTAGATCAAGCTGGTCAGATCGAGATCTAGAGAGCCTGTACCAGCACAAGGAATTATGTAAGTTCCTGAAGCAAGATCCAGTTATGCGGATCTTGGGAGTGAAGCAGATCGGGGATCCACGGAATCCAATATCCGCCCCGATCACTCCTGTCAATAAACTGGAGGCAGTCAAGGATCTACTGCGATTATTGAAGGAGGCAGGAATGATTGTCGGAGCTTTCGATGCAGATGATCTATTCGACTTGAATATGAAGGTGATCCAATCCGCCACCCAAGATCTATATTCCAAACTCAAAATCTTAGTTGGCGAGATCCCGCGGATCGCAGATCATGTACCATTGTCATCGGCAAGTATTGCGGATCACCAGACGGCCTCATCAAACTATGCGTCGGCAGCCGAAGATGGATCAGACATTTCATCGGAGCCAAAGCGAATATCATTGGGACTGTCCCGTACTTCAATGATGGAGGCACGATCCAAGATCCAGCGTCAGGGTCCAGCCGCCCAGAGAAGATCATGTCTTCAGTCGACCAGATCACGACAGCAACAATGTCAGAAGATCCGTCAGGCACTCTGCAAAAGTACTTTGAAGCTGCATTGAGTCGGTTCCTGGCCGAACAACAAACGCCAAATGCAGATCAACGCATATCAACAGCGCGTGATCCAGGATCACAAGATGTGGAAATGGAATCTGCAAAATCGGAACATAGTATATCTCACTGGGAATATGATCCAGATGATATCGACTTCCCGCTCACTGCTCGAGCGACCGTAGCGACAGCCACGGCTGGATCCGCAAGATCAACGATGATCCAGAGAGTTCGGATCTCGGCGATCTCAGATCTGAAGGAGTTCTCCGGAAAGGATCAGGACGAAGATCGGTCCCGAGCGTGGATCGGCAAAGTAAAGTCAGCGTTTATGCGAGATCAAGCTTCAGACGAAGAGAAATGTTTAACCTTCGCTGATTTACTGGCCGGATCTGCCAAGAATTGGTACCGCCAATTAAGTCGATCTACCCGTAATAAGTGGGCGGATCTGCTCCGAGCTTTCCAGATCCAATATTGTGGGCTTGGAGTATCGGTGGCAAGACAATATTATCTTGCTCGACGTCGACCAGATGAGTCTCCTCTCGAATATCTCTACCGACTGAATGTCGCTGGGCTGCGTGCAAAGTTGAAGATCAAGGATGGTGATGCCAAGGATCGGCGGGAGCATGTAGATCACTACATTGAAACTTTGGAGGATCAGGATCTGGGGGACAGGTTAACCTTATTGCGACTGTCAGATGCGGATGATCTGGAAGAAGTCCTACGCGCCCGTGAACGCGCGAAGAATAGACAGAGGAAAGCAGTATTCGGATCTAATAAGTACCGAGAGAGGGCGCCCAATCAAACTCCGGCAGCTATGATGAAACGCGTTCGTGCAATCCAGATCCGACCATCGGAGTCTGGATCGGAGTCTGGATCGGAGTCTGGATCCGACGGATCTGACGGATCTGACTCGGATGGAGATAATCACCGTCGGGTTTACTTTGCGTCCAAGCAGGAGATTACGCCGAAGATGGAACATGGTACGGATAAAGAAGATCAAGCATCAGCTAGTCATAAATCTATGGATCAACTACAGCCAGATCACAGATCCAGGTTCCAAGGTGGTGGATCGGAACGGAGCCGCTGCTCGCACTGTGGATCTAGAAAGCACTCTGATCTGGGATGTTGGAGACGTCTCACCTGTAATAAGTGCGGTAAGCGAGGACATCCGGCAGATCACTGCCTTTTCGTATGCCGTGGGTGTGGAGATCTCCATGATATGGGTAAGTGCCCTATGGAAGAGTTCTATAACCAGATCCGTCAATGGTACAATCCAGCTAAACATGCAGGCATGCTTCCGGAATCTGCAGAGAAAATGTTAAACTAGGACGCTCGCCGGGTTGGAATCCGGTACGAGCCGAGCGTTCTAGATACTGCATCTATGCATTTGTGAACAGGGCATTGACAGATCAAGACAGCGGGAACCCAGATCTACGCGGTAATACATATGATCTGAATGGGAAACATGCTGTCGCGATCTCAAATATCCGCCAGACTGATGATTACTCCAGATCCGAAGTGACCATGGCTGTGGATCTCCACCCTGGAGATATGAGAGGCTTTTGGAAGCAACGGGATCCGGATCTGTGGTTCAAGCCCACGGATCAAGAAGGTATACCAGCGATCCAGAGGCCGAATCAGATTAAGGAGATCCGACGATCTGATATCATGGATCTCCTACCAGGGGAGTCTCGAGGATATTGGAAACATTATGCCCCGGGAAAATGGTTCCGACAAGCCAAGATCGCTGGTAAGATCAACAATGAGAAAGGGATCTTGCTCTTAGATACAGGTGCCGAAGTGTCCATTGTGGATACGACCTTTGCTCGTAAGGTTGGGTGCTATATCGACACGAGCCAGATCCAAGATTGTGTTGGGATCGGTGATAGTGTTTACAGAACGGAAGGAAGGACTCGGATCAAGATCACTATGGCTGGATCACTGGTTTAATTTTTCGATATTTGGGTAGGAGATCTAACCGGTCAAGATGCGATCCTAGGTATGGATTTCATGGTACCCGCAGGGATCCGCCTGGATCTGGCTTATGGATCCATTAGTCTACCAGATGAAGTGCGGATCCAGCTCAGTGGACGGCGACAGCTGTATAGTGATAAGGCCAGATTGGTAACAGTGGGGGAGCATATTCAGATCGAGATCGGACAGTCGGTGGAACTTCGATTACATCTCCGGACGTCGGATCACGAGAAATTTTGGGTTACCCGAGGAGATCACTGGGTACCCACGGTGGTGAAGGGTCTAGGGAAGAGGCGATATCTGCAGATCACCAACATTAGTGATAAGACGATCACATTGCAAAAAGATGTGAGGATTGGGATCTGGCTAGCGGGTGATCATATTCCGCGAATGCCAGGTTTTGTCTCGGTAGGATCACGTCGATATATGGAGTGGCAAAATCTGGCGCTACAAGCTTCTGTCGAAGGCGGATCCGAGCAAGTGGACCTCCCAGCGGAACTACCTGAACTTATGGTAGATCGACCGTCCTACCCCTCTCCTCGCGCAATTTTAAAAAAACCTAAGGTCTCGCAGGTACAAGAGTCAAGATCAGCTCGCAGAAATGTCGAGGATCAGAAACCCCGGATCGACTGGATCTGACGAAGATTTCAGCCGCACAAGTAGATCCAGCGTCTAGGACCAAGGATCAATTGCTTGTGGACTCGGATCCACCTGATCTGACCTCAGATCAACTGAGAGAGGTCGGGGAAAGAGGTCAGAGTGCAGATCAAGCGAGTTTAGATCAGGGGGTGGGTGATCCGGATCTAATCATTGGAAGGTCTGTAGTCGAGGATCTACCCGAACCAATACCTACCACAGTACTGGAGGCGTCGTCAAGAGAGTTGGGCGACCCCGTACAAGCGCCGTCAATAGATCTCCACCCAGTTATCCAAGATCCGACTATAGAGCGCGGGGACCAGGCTGATCCCTCCAGTTTGGGATCGGATCCGAATGTCCATTACCATGAAGATAGCGATCTGTGTGCGGAGGATATGGATCGGGAGTTGGCTGTCATCCCAGCGATTAGCCCTACAACGGATGAGGTGAGGATTGAGGATGAGGATAAGCAGGATACAATTACGCTGAACAGATTGAACGAGGTGCTAGTGGTCAAGAGGGCAGATCAGGCGGCCCAGATCACGGCAGTGATGACACGATCAGGCTCGCGATCTACGATACGGACGGCTTCAGATTCCCAATCATTACGGGAGGAAGTAGTTCGGGATCTCAGAATCGATCGGATCCGACAGGCCCAAGACGAGGAGGCGTGGATCTCGGGATTAAAGAAATATCTGAATGGGGATCTGCAAGATCTGACTCAGCAGGAAGCCAAATCATATGCTAATCTGGCAGCCGACTATGACCTGGATCACCACGATTTACTGTTCTACTGCCATTCTACGAGACCGACGGACGCGGATCGAGATAAACTGATGCGACTAGTGATCCCGGAAACTCTATATCAGGACATACTACATCACTACCATGTGAGCCTGGAAGGTGGGCATCAAGGGATCGGTCGGACTTATCAGCGGATCCGAGATCATTTTCATTGGAGGGGCCTGTATAAGAGCGTCCAAAGATATGTGGGTGAATGTGTGGATTGTGAGACTGGTAAGAGTAAACCTCGGATCCAAGGAGAGTCGCCAGGCAACCTTCAGGCAACATATCCTTTCCAGATCATAGCTATGGATCACATCCCATCCTTACCGAGATCGCATAAAGGGAATACGGAATTGTTGATCTTCGAAGATCTATTCTCTGGATATGTGATCGCGAAAGCCAGCTCATCAAGAACCGCTCAGACCGTCGCCGATTCATATGAAGAATGTGTTTTCCGAAGATTTGGAGCTAGTGAAGTGTGGTGTTGGGTTCTGACCGTGAGGTAGCCACCCAATCGCTAAGGCAACCGCCACAGAACCCTCCGGTGAGAAGCGAGGGTTCTCCCCATTGGAGGATTATACATCCCGCGACAGAGTGACAGAGAAGGAATAGTGACATTCGGGAGCCTCGGCTAGCCTAATACAACCTGGCCGAGGCTTCCTGGATTAGGCCGAGATAGGGCTCTGTACCCATCTCAGATCCCTTGTCTCACGTCTGTACAGTCCCAAATCCGTACTTAAGGGTGAGTTGTCGACCCTTCGGTCGTACTTATTCTGAAACCTCGGAGACTCCTACAGTGATTTGTTTACACTTGATATTTGTATATAGGCATAGGACAAAACATAGGATGACATACAGAGGCTCTCTGAGCCTCACATTAAGCAGTTTATAAAACGCAGTCTTCCCCCCAGCTAACAAGAGTCAAGTCCGACTTAGGTAAGTGTAGCTAGCTTATTTAAGTGCCAGGACACGCTCAGTTGTGTGGGATGCCTGTTGGTAGACTCAAGGTACATTGAACCGAGAGTTTATCCTGGTCAGGCCAAGAGTTGGTGTGGCCGAGAGATCGGAGGCGACAGTGAAGTGTCGTTACGTGTATACTTAGGGTCTATTAAGGTCCTAGTGTATATTTTGCTCCCCGTCGAGGTTATACCTCGACACCCCTGTATAAGGCCTAACACGCCGGTACCCTTTCCTCTGAGGGACTGCAGGGTTACGCGCGAAAGCGCAATATAACACCCTAGTCTAAGCTCGTGGCTAGTGGTGTAGGTAAGGGTTACCTAAAACAACCTCGGTATACAGAAGCGCTTACAACCGACCCGGTGTAAGGGATCGTACCTGGTCTTCAGGTTTGATCCAACAATCGCTGACCTTCACGGGGAAGCGTGTGTTGTTGGTGGGAACTCACCCGACAAGTGAGAATTCTATCGTGTCCTACACGACAACTGGTGCCGCGACCCGGGATTGGTGTGACCTTCTGTGTGTTGTGGTTGTGTTAGGTTCTACCCTAACGAGCATTCGAGAGAGAGAAGAAGAGAGAAAATGGCGAAAGGAGGCAAGTCAGCGGTACCAGCAACACCGATGAAGTCAAGTGGAACACGCACCGAGCCTACGGTGCATCCTGGGAGTTCATTGTCGACACCACCGACATCTCGTCTGGTGACGATTGCCGAACGTTCAGGAAGTTTCGACGAGTCGGTTGGCTACTCCGACGCCAAGGAAGATGATGACGAAGAGTACCTGGAAGAGAAGGCAGCGATGCCCGACCTTTCGGAAGCCGCTGTGGTGTCTGTAGGCCGCAGCGGAGGGGTGAGGTCGCTTGCGCGTAACCTCACCGAAGAGCTGGACGACGTAGCTGGTCCTGAACCGGCCACAGAGGACAGTGATGATGGGTCCGACGGTTTGAAGCCGTCGGCGATGACCGGGAAGGCAACTTCTCGGTCGACAGGCAACCGGCCACCAGTCAATGGTGATACGCCGGCTGCCAACAAGGTTCTAGGTCGCTGCCTGGAACTAATGAAGACTAGGAGCAATTGGATGCAACTGTTCGGCCCGAAGCAGGCCCGCCAGGCTGTCTGGATGGACCTTGGGGGTGAGCTAGCAGTGCCCATTGACTCAACGAGCACTCGACAAGTGGCTCAGGATACTGTGCTACTCCTCCGTGCTATGGGGTGCGAGCCTCAGAGGTTTCCATCTGACGCCGCACTTAAGGATTGGACACCGACTGACGCCGGCACAGCGTTGCGAAAGTGGAAGAAGAAGTTGCGGACGTCTTTCGGGGTGTCCGAGATTGGGGCAGGCCGTCAACCTATAGCCCGACGCGCACCGGAAGCAGCGGACCCATCAAAGGTCCCGCTTCCTCAAACTCCCAAGAAGCGTGTCAACGAGGGTTCCGATGCTGGCGTCTTTACGGCTACGGCCGAGGCTTCACCGTACATGCAAGATTCGCACATGGTGACACCGAGGTCTGCAAGTCGATCTGAGCGGCTAGCCGAAGAGACAGAAAGTCTACGCCCCACTCCGAACACTCGTCAAGAGACTGGCCGACGTCCCGCCAGGAACTACGATAGTCCAGGAGACTCGTCGGACAGCGATAGTGACTCAGGTGACTTCGATTACCTCGATGGAGACCTCACCGAAGAGTGGGCGCGCCAGATTCGCGAGCTGAGCAAAGCGGAGACTAAAAGCTCCACACCGAGGCTCGAGCTCGCAACCCACCTTCCACTCGGCAATATCAAGCCCTATTTTGGACTCCGGAACAAGAGCGAGAAGTCAATGCAATGGCTCCGAACCTTTATCTACGAGATGAAGGGAACGCATACGTCACCAAACGAGTGGTGCATGGCGTTCGAACTCAGTCTCCAAGATGGAGCTCTACATTGGTACCGACAACTTCCTCGCAAGACTCGTCGTACGTGGAAGTTGTTGAGCGATGCATTTATCAAGTACTACTGCTCACGGTTTACTCAGTCTGCGAAGGCTCGGTATTATTCAGCGAAACGAGAGGACAAAGAGCACGTGTGTGATTACCTCAATAGGCTGAACGGCTATGCCCGCAATGCCGGAGTGCAGTTCGAGAACGGTGGACGCGACGCCAAGGACCATGTGGAACACTTTCTGGATACGTGTGATGACCGAGGTCTGGAAGAGCGTCTGTGTCACGTCCGAGTTAAGGACATTCATGACCTCGAAGATATGGTCAACGACATCCTCCGTCGTCGGGAACGTAAAACATCCCGAGAGTCGTCAGGACGCCGTCCGAAGAACCAAGAAGACAGCCGCCGACATGATGGTAGGCGCACAGAGGGTTCGCGAGACAGCTATCGCCGTGATCGACATGACCGAGAACGCCGTCGCGACGATTCACGCCCGAGAGTCACGGTAGCGAACGCGCTAACTGACCTCGTCGCTGCATTGAATGTGAACGACGCTACTAGGTCCCGATCGAACCGCCCAGAGACGCGCCATCATAGTTATGACAGCACCGAGACATCTAGCGACGACGAACGGCGCCGGGACGGCAGCCGATGTTCCAGTGAGAGTCCCGACAGCGATTCTGGTCCCGACGGTGAATACGGTCACGTTGCAGCCGCCAACGACAGTGAACGCCGCGCCGCTGCAGAAGGCACGTTCGCCCGGTCCGACCACCGACACCCCAGGGGCGGTAATGGTCACTTCAACAAAGACCGAGGCTACGGACGAGACAACCGACAGCGCCAGTACGGTCCTTGTGCAGCCTGTGGCAGTATGTCGCACTCGGTGCACTACTGCTACAGGCGATGCAAGTTGTGCAAACAAGTGCACGACGCTGGGAAGTGTGACGCCCTCAATGAGCTCACCAATCTCCTACGATCGAAGGTCGACAAGAAAGATCTCACGCCTGAGCTACAAAGCTTAGTGTTCGGGAATCATTTAAACTAGGCAGCCCGCCAACTGAAACTGGGTTGGTCCCAATCGGGCTGCCACAGTTAACCGAACCTGCAATAGACGCCGACTATATGTTCGCGTTCGCGGGTGAGGTAAATTGGCCCGAAGACCGAAAGATTACGAGTGTGACAGCGATGGAAAATGAAAAGGAGAGAGGTGTATACCTCAGTGAGTGTGGAGTAAAGGAGTGGAGCATTGGCGAACCTAGTGGCCGCAAGACCGAGGGTTCGATTGCTAGCATGTCCCGAGTTGAACAATCGCCCCGAAGTCTCGTCCCGAGGACGAAGTTGCTCCCGGGCGAGAGATTGGGGTGGTGGTCGTCCCAACGGTACGACAAGAGGAAGAGAATGAGAGCTTTGGTCAAGGGAGCAGTGAATGATGTGCGAACGAGGATTCTGTTGGACACTGGAGCCAACGTCAGCGTGATCTCGGCGAACTACGCCAAGAAGTTGCGGTTACGCGAAGTCCCAGACCACGGCCGAAGCTTGGAAGTGCGAGGAATTAACCCTGGAGTGTTAGAGACTCGTCGACGAGCACTCGTGAAGATCACCCTGGGGTGGGAGCGAGTGTACGAGTTTGAGATGTGGATCATGAACCACAGTGCAGGAGTCGATGTGGTCCTCGGAACGGACTTCATGATTCCGGCGGGTGTCCGGCTGGACCTGTTCCACGGGACAGCCAGATTGCCAGATGAAGTGATGGTGCCACTAATTAAGTCGCTGAGTGCCGCGGATGACGAACCCTACGGCACTCAAGTGGTTGGTGGACCGACCGAGGACTTGTACATCCCCGGTCATGAGTGGCGAGAGTTTCGGCTTAAGTGCAAACGACCCTCTCGGGACACTCACGAAGTTTGGATCCGACGAACGGAGAGACTCGTCCCGACGGTAACGAGGTTTAGACGGGGGCACCCAACGTGGATCCGACTGACGAATGTGACACCGAGCGTCGCTAATTGCTCGAAACATGAGTCGGTTGTGTTATGGGTACCAATAGGCGAACTTCCGCGCGAGCCTGGGTACGTACGCCTACGGTCTAACAAGTATAAGGAGTGGCAGATCCTTGCCTACGCGGAGAGCCGTGACGAGACGCTGTTTGAACGAGAGCGCGTGCTCTATGAACGCTGGCTAGCCGATCAGCCGCCTGCGGTCGAGCGCCGAGAGTATCCGACACCTCAGAATATTCTCACTAGAGGCGCCGAGGGTTCGGACCCAAGCGAAGAGGTTCAAGTCTACTGTGCCGAGGAGTTGGAGCACACGCAAGAGTCAGGGAATGACGACCGAGTGCCCGAACAAGCTCAGAGGCGGTCCTTGACTCACGCTACAGATGATGCCGCGTGCACCGAGTCTTCAACAGGGGTGACGTCCGAGAATATCGGCACCTCGGTCCAGATTCTGGACGAGCCAGACGACCGAGCCGCACATACCCCGTGTCCTACTGAAGATCCAGAGTGCATATTGAACGCAGCTTACGTGTCCGCAATGCACGAGATTGCAGCAGGGGTCGTGTCGGGGCGAGACGTTGAGAAAAATGACGTGTCCGAGCATTTGGCGAACGACATCGAGCTCACCGACTACGCACAGGAATTGGCATTCCTGCCTGACCTGACCGAGATTACGGTTACCGCTTTAGATTACACCGGTCCGAATGTTCAGAATAAAGACCTGGACGAGGGTCAGCAGGAGAAGCTGGTCGACGTGTTGAAGCGTCACGAGGAGATCATGATCTCAAGTGGTAATGCGCTACCACCACCGGCATACGGTGTGGTGTGCGATATTGACGTACAGGGGCACGCGCCCATCAAACAGAGGGCTCGGAGAACGCCGTTGCGATTTCTCGGGAAGCTGTACGAGCTTCTGAAGGGATTGCTACGGGCCGGACTGATTACCTTCTCGGACAGCCCGTGGGCGTCCCCGATTGTGATTGTCCTGAAAAAGAACGGTGTCGATATTCGTCTGTGCATTGATTACAAGATGGTGAACGCAGTTACAGCGATCATGGAGTACGCCATGCCGCTCGTTGACGACCTTTTGACGGATATGGAGGCCTACCTATGGTTCTGCTCGTTGGATGCGGCGAGCGGATTTTGGGCCATAATGATGACACAGAGAGCTCGGAAGATCTCTGCATTTGTCTGCGCACTGGGGCATTTTGAGTGGCTACGGATGCCATTTGGTCTCAAGAACGCACCGATGATTTATCAGCGGATGATCGACAATGCTCTTTGGGGATTTGTCCAGCCGAAGGGCGGATGGTCGCAATTCGCGATAACTATGCGTGAAGCCGAAGAACAGACCAAAGATGCCCGAACAGCTGCTACCGAGGATTGCAACCAGCATTCAGAGGCTCTACCGAGGGCTCGAACCAAGTTCGAGGCCGACCGAGAGTCCTCTACTGTTATGGACGCGGTGTCCCTGTTGGTGAATAGTCCCACGGGCGATATGTTTACGAACGGCGAGTCGGACGAGTCTTCGCTGGTTCCGGTGTTCGACCGACGATCCTTCGTCGACGACATATGCTTCGGTAACGAGACGTTCGACGGCTGTCTAGCGACACTGGACCGACTGCTCCAACGCTTCACAGAGTGTCGGATCAGCGTCAGCTTTACGAAGAGTATATTCGTGCAGTCCAAAGTGGACTTCCTGTCCCATGAAGTCTCGTCCGAGGGCATTCGAGCCGATCCGAAGAAGATCAAGGCAGTGACGGAGGTCCCTTTTCCAACGTCAAAGAAAGGTATGCAGTCGTTCCTGGGTGCGCTCAACTACTACAGCCGGTTCATCCAAGACTTCGCAGTGTACGGCGCTGCGTTGTACCAGTTGAAGGACGCAGACTTTGCACCTGGGGGTGACCTCACGGTGGCCAAACGAAGCTTCGCAGCACTCCAACAGAAGGTGATGGACGCCCCGATATTACGGCACTTCGACCGAGACAAAGAGGTGCACGTCATGCTCTTCGCGAACGAGTGGGCGCTGAGCTCTACTCTCATGCAAGAACACAACGGCACGTTACACCCCGTTCGGTTTTGCGGGCGTGTTCTCAAGGACGCCGAGATGAACTATCATCCGGCCGAGAAGGAGGTCTTAGCCCTGCTACTGCTGCTGAAGGTGTGCTACACTCAGCTCGCAGGTCGGACCATCCACGTCTATACGCGGTTTTCGACGCTCGACTGGCTACATAAGTCCAAAACATTGTTCGGACGCACGACCCAGTTCGCAGTTATGTTGTCCCCGTGGCACTTAGTGGTGCAGCGGGTGAAGGAACGAGATTGCGCATTCGCGCAGTTGCTCCAAGCAGGTTTGACGAGCTTCGTCGACTTAGATGACTCGTTAGCACAAGTCGCACCACCAACCAAAGGGTCACCGAGCATTAGGATGGACCCGAACCTGCTGTACGCACGGCTACCGAGGTCCTACCAAGGCTTCGTGCTGTCATTTGATGGTTCGGCTAAGACCGAAAAGCACGGTGGCTATGGCAGTTGTGCATGGATACTGTGGAGATTACCAGAGTGGACTATAGTGACCGCTGCGAGTGCTTACCTCGAGGCGACCACGGTGAACCTCGCCGAGTATTCGGGAATGAACAACGGAGTACAAGCTGCATTAGAGCACACGACCGAGGACTTAGTCATCGTGGGCGACTCGAGACTCGCAATCCAGCAGTCCCTAGGGGTGATCGCATGTCGTAAGGAATCACTGTTGACACAACTGAACCGCCACCGAGAGCTTACAGCCAAGTTCCAGTCAGTGAAGTACTTGCACGTGGTCCGAGAGTTCAATGCCGCTGCAGATTCGCTAGCAAGCGAAACTCTCGAGAGCAAGGTGTCTAAAGTGGTATCGACCGAGGCCAGGCTGTCAGAATTGACCACGCTAAACCGCATTCAAGACGTCATCTACGAACCAACTGCCAAGGCCGAGACCGAGGACAAACCATCGGTCAACACGGTCCGAACGCATGTGAGAACAGGCTCTACCCGTCGCAAAACTTTTTTCGATTTTGTACAAGACGACACTGAGACCGGACGACTAACGGTGACCACCCGGCAACAAGCTAAAGCTAACAAGAAGCGAGTCAGATTTGCCAACGAGACTTCAGTAGTCGACCAAAGAGAAGCGGACAGTCAAGACAAAGCGAACGATACGTCTACCAAAGCTCAAAACCACGTGCGAGAGGTGCAACTGGGCACCGAGGATTCAACTTCAACAGCTCCAAGTGCAAACGACATAGAACCTCTGACGGTCCAACGAGAGCGTCGGAGACGGATTGCAGTAGCCCAGGACGAGGAGTTGAGATGGTCTAACCTCAAGACAGTGCTCCGTGGTGAAGACTCGAAGCTCGGTTATCGAGCAGCGAGAGATTCATGGAAGATGTCGGACCGGTTCACGCTAAGCGAAGACAATGTCTTATACTACCTCGGAACGAGCCGTCGGAAGAGCGACCGACAACAAGAGGAGACTATCCTACGACTGGTAGTGCCCTTGACGATGGTCCAGGAGGTATTGCAGAACTGCCATGACTCGCTAGAAGGCGGCCACCAAGGCATTGTCCGAACCTTCAACAGGATCAGACAAGACTACTATTGGATCGGTCTCTACGCGGACGTCGAAAGGCACGTACGGTCTTGCCCCGATTGCAGCTCTAGCAAGAGCCGACCACAGTTCCGAGGGTATTCGCCCGGCAACGTACTCGCCGAGAGACCGTTCCAACTGGTGTCGATGGACTTTGTCATACCACTACCGAAGTCTCGGAGGGGCAATACAGCGCTTTTGCTCTTCCAGTGCGCGTTCACAGGCTTCGTGATGGGAAAAGCAATGGCCGACACAACTGCACTCTGTGTGGCAAAGGCTTTTGAAGAGTGTGTCTACCGAAGATTCGGTGCTCCGACAATGATCCGTCATGACCGCGACCCACGCTTCATGAGCGAGGTATTCCAAGCTTTCGCCGAGATGATGCAATCAAGGTCAAGGGCGACTCTGAGTTACCGTCCGCAGGCTAATGGCCAACAAGAACGGTCGGTGAAGACCGTCATGCAATCAGTGCGAGTGTACGCCGAGGACCCGCTCCAACAAGACTGGGATGAGATCGCCGAGAAGTTGATCTTCGCGATCAACAACTCGATGGACGCAACGAGGAAAGAGACTCCGTTCTACCTTGTTCATGGGTGGGACGCACATCTACGCTCCGAGCGATGACCTCGTCGCTCAAACGAGGGTCTGGAAGCAAACTGACGCATTAGCATGGCGTCGAGAAGTGAACCGCCAACAGGAGATCGCACTGGAGATGGCTAAAGAGTATCAAGCCACTGAGAAGTCTCGGAGAGCCCGGAAACACAATGAAGCACTTAGTGGAAGAGAGCAAGCGGCTATACCGAGTACTGGTCAGACCGAGCCTTCGGACGAAGCACACTCTGTCTCAGAGGCAGCAGATGACACCCGGTCACCGCACCGAGGCCATTGTTTGAGCCTGGTGATCGGGTATGGCTGTACATGGAACGAGTGAAACCAGGACTGACGAAGAAGCTAGCACACCGATGGCATGGGCCATTCCGGGTGAAGAGAAAGGTCGAAGAGTTCGCGTACGAGTTGGAACTACCCGACCGAAGCGGGTACAGGTTCTACCCTGTGGTGTGCATGTATCTCGACTCAAGGCTGTGAACGAATTCGGAGTCGACCGAAGAGTCGGCTGACACCGGAGGTGACAGAGGAAACGAGACTAGATTTCGACGAGGAATTGCTTCCCGAAGATAGCTGGAGCCTGATCAACTCGCCGGCGAATACGAGGTCGAAGCTATCCTTGACGACCGCGTCCCGTTATCCACGAGCACCGAACGAGCCGTCCGAGAGTTCAAAGTGAAGTGGTTGGGATACGATGAACCAACATGGGAACCTGCGTCCAATTTGTCGTGTGGAGGTCTTCTCTATGACTACTTGCGAGAGAAGCGCAGTGACCGACGGTTGCAAATGGTCCAAGTCGCCGACGAGGACTAAATGGAACGTCACCGAAGATTGACCTGCCTGCAGGGCCAGTACAGCCTGCAGTGACAGACGAAAGAAGCTACTGTACTGAAATGAGAATCCTCTGCGGGCCGGTACAGCCTACAGAGGCGAATGACGAAGATTACTGTACCGAACATTGCATATTTGCATGTAAAGTAAACATACTCGTGAATTGGAGACCGAGCTGACGAAGCAGTTGGAACACTGCTGCTGGTCGTGACTGGCGTCGTAGCCACGGAAAGTGATTGAGACGTCGACCCAGACCGAGACAGTCCCAAGGCGAAGTCGTCCGCAACAAGCTCTCGCTCAGCCATCTCCATTGACCGAAGACCAGACATCACTGAGGCTCCACGGACAAGACGACCATCTTTGCGTGGAAGGGTGACTATTGGCGATGAGAAGAGGCTGCTAGCAGGCGGTGAAGCCTTGGTATGTGCCGCACCGGTAGTCGAGACCACAACGCTAGATCTGGGCGTCGGAACCGGAGCGCCATCAGCTTCAGCTTCTTTGTCCGCGGCCGGAACTATTCAGTGTCTCCACCTTCACAGTCCGAAAGCAATTGACGACTCCATAGGAGGTGCGGGGCCTCGGAGCCGACTTCAGGGACAGCTTCCGCAGGAACAGTCTCTGCAGACTGAGCCAGAACAGACGATGCAACAGTGACAGGCGGAGTCCCCGACGAAGCTTAAGCCGGGACATACTGAGCCTCAGCCGTGGAAGCCGACGTCGACGAGACTGGTGTAGACGTCAGAGTAGTACAAAAGATTGTCTCACGTCGGACGGCGGTTGAGACTGAGACGGAACAGCAAGTCGTCTCCCAGGCTTCACCGAAGAACGACTAAGTCGTCGACTGTGTGGCAGCGGAGACTTTGGGACCACCGTATTAGACGGAAAGGGCCTAGCCACCGGCGCTTGGTGCTGACGGAGTCGACGGCGCTTCGGAGGTGGTCTAACAGGCGGTGAATCCTCGGATTCGTCCCCCACGTTACCTGAAGTATTTGGAGACGCCGAAATGGCTTGTTGAGCCGGATCCAAAGCCTCGTCGTCACTCGACGCGCCACCAGAACGGACCATGGAGAGGGCTCTGGACGGGAGCCACGGCAGCAGCCAAAACCTCACCTCACGAGGTTCGACGCATTTTGCAGACGACGATCCAAGTTAACGTCGACCCGACAGGGAGGATCACGAGCAACGCCAACGATGAGTTTAGCGAGTTGCAAGAGCTGAAGATCGGCCCATACCGTAGTCAACAGGTCGGTAGGAGTGCCTGCAGGACCATCTCCTTCGGACACATCAGCAGAACTCTCACCCGACACCCCGCAAGTTGCCGAATCCTCTGCCGGCGCGGGAGTTGGCATCGGATGAGGGTCTGTGTCAGATGATGACGGAAGTGGAGATGTCGGAGGCGAGCAAGGCGAAAGGATCGGCGAGGACTCTCCTGACACCCCGCGAGTTGCTGAATCCACTGTCAGCGCGGGAGTTGGTGACAGAGGAGTCCCCGCCACCTGCTCAGGGCTCATGAGACCTCGGAAGCAGTGTGGTGGCCCTCTGAGAGCATATAAGCAGGTGTCTGAGGATTCAAGAAGTGAGTCAAGGTTGGGACTGAGGTCTCGGACGACCGACAAGGATCAGACGTACCTGTTTAAGAGGCCCGAGAGCCTGCAGGGCCGCGTCGGTGGCCTGCTCAAGGGCGCGCGACGGATTGACCATGGCGAGCGAAGGACGAATCGAGGAATGAGGCGCCACGACGGTCACCAGTTGCGCAGGTTCGCGTCGAGGCGGGGGGGGCAGTTGTGGTGTTGGGTTCTGACCGTGAGGTAGCCACCCAGTCGCTAAGGCAACCGCCACAGAACCCTTCGGTGAGAAAGCGAGGGTTCTCCCCATTGGAGGATTATACATCCCGCGACAGAGTGGACAGAGAAGGAATAGTGACATCGGAGCCTCGGCTAGCCTATACAACCTGGCCGAGGCTTCCTGGATTAGGCCGAGATAGGGCTCTGTACCCATCTCAGATCCCTTGTCTCACGTCTGTACAGTCCCAAATCCGTACTTAAGGGTGAGTTGTCGACCCTTCGGTCGTACTTATTCTGAAACCTCGGAGACTCCTACAGTGATTTGTTTACACTTGATATTTGTATATAGGCATAGGACAAAACATAGGATGACATACAGAGGCTCTCTGAGCCTCACATTAAGCAGTTTATAAAACGCAGTCTTCCCCCCAGCTAACAAGAGTCAAGTCCGACTTAGGTAAGTGTAGCTAGCTTATTTAAGTGCCAGGACACGCTCAGTTGTGTGGGATGCCTGTTGGTAGACTCAAGGTACATTGAACCGAGAGTTTATCCTGGTCAGGCCAGAGT
>VOQZ01002108.1:0-29228 GCA_008079305.1 Phytophthora palmivora
CGAGGGTTCTCCCCATTGGAGGATTATACACCCGCGACAGAGTGACAGAGAAGAATAGTGACATTCGAGCCTCGGCTAGCCTAATACACCTGGCCGAGGCTTCCTGGATTAGGCCGAGATAGGGCTCTGTACCCATCTCAGATCCCTTGTCTCACGTCTGTACAGTCCCAAATCCGTACTTAAGGGTGAGTTGTCGACCCTTCGGTCGTACTTATTCTGAAACTCGGAGACTCCTACAGTGATTTGTTTACACTTGATATTTGTATATAGGCATAGGACAAAACATAGGATGACCTACAGAGGCTCTCTGAGCCTCACATTAAGCAGTTTATAAAACGCAGTCTCCCCCCAGCTAACAAGAGTCAAGTCCGACTTAGGTAAGTGTAGCTAGCTTATTTAAGTGCCAGGACACGCTCAGTTGTGTGGGATGCCTGTTGGTAGACTCAAGGTACATTGAACCGAGAGTTTATCCTGGTCAGGCCAAGAGTTGGTGTGGCCGAGAGATCGGAGGCGACAGTGAAGTGTCGTTACGTGTATACTTAGGGTCTATTAAGGTCCTAGTGTATATTTTGCCCCCGTCGAGGTTATACTCGACACCCCTGTATAAGGCCTAACACGCCGGTACCCTTTCCTCTGAGGGACTGCAGGGTTACGCGCGAAAGCGCAATATAACACCCTAGTCTAAGCTCGTGGCTAGTGGTGTAGGTAAGGTTACCTAAAACAACCTCGGTATACAGAAGCGCTTACAACCGACCCGGTGTAAGGGATCGTACCTGGTCTTCAGGTTTGATCCAACAATCGCTGACCTTCACGGGGAAGCGTGTGTTGTTGGTGGGAACTCACCCGACAAGTGAGAATTCTATCGTGTCCTACACGACAACTGGTGCCGCGACCGGGATTGGTGGACCTTCTGTGTGTTGTGGTTGTGTTAGGTTCTACCCTAACGAGCATTCGAGAGAGAGAAGAAGAGAGAAAATGGCGAAAGGAGGCAAGTCAGCGGTACCAGCAACACCGATGAAGTCAAGTGGAACACGCACCGAGCCTACGGTGCATCCTGGGAGTTCATTGTCGACACCACCGACATCTCGTCTTGTGACGATTGCCGAACGTTCAGGAAGTTTCGACGACGAGTCGGTTGGCTACTCCGACCCAGACGAAGAAGATGATGACGAAGAGTACCTGGAAGAGAAGGCAGCGATTGCCCGACCTTTCGGAAGCCGCTGTGTGTCTGTAGGCCGCAGCGGAGGGGTGAGGTCGCTTGCGCGTAACCTCACCGAAGAAGCTGGACGACGTAGCTGGTCCTGAACCGGCCACAGAGGACAGTGATGATGGGTCCGACGGTTTGAAGCCGTCGGCGATGACCGGGAAGGCAACTTCTCGGTCGACAGGCAACCGGCCACCAGTCAATGGTGATACGCCGGCTGCCAACAAGGTTCTAGGTCGCTGCCTGGAACTAATGAAGACTAGGAGCAATTGGATGCAACTGTTCGGCCCGAAGCAGGCCCGCCAGGCTGTCTGGATGGACTTGGGGTGAGCTAGCAGTGCCCATTGACTCAACGAGCACTCGACAAGTGGCTCAGGATACTGTGCTACTCCTCCGTGCTATGGGGTGCGAGCCTCAGAGGTTTCCATCTGACGCCGCACTTAAGGATTGGACACCGACTGATGCCGGCACAGCGTTGCGAAAGTGGAAGAAGAAGTTGCGGACGTCTTTCGGGGTTTCCGAGATTGGGGCAGGCCGTCAACCTATAGCCCGACGCGCACCGGAAGCAGCGGACCCATCAAAGGTCCCGCTTCCTCAAACTCCCAAGAAGCGTGTCAACGAGGTTCCGATGCTGGCGTCTTTACGGCTACGGCCGAGGCTTCACCGTACATGCAAGATTCGCACATGGTGACACCGAGGTCTGACAAGTCGACCTGAGCGGCTAGCCGAGGAGACAGGCCCCACTCCGAACGCCCCACTCCGACACTCGTCAAGAGACTGGCCGACGTCCCGCCAGGAACTACGATAGTCCAGAGACTCGTCGGACAGCGATAGTGACTCAGGTGACTTCGATTACCTCGATGGAGACCTCACCGAAGAGTGGGCGCGCCAGATTCGCGAGCTGAGCAAAGCGGAGACTAAAAGCTCCACACCGAGGCTCGAGCTCGCAACCCACCTTCCACTCGGCAATATCAAGCCCTATTTTGACTCCGGAACAAGAGCGAGAAGTCAATGCAATGGCTCCGAACTTTATCTACGAGATGAAGGGAACGCATACGTCACCAAACGAGTGGTGCATGGCGTTCGAACTCAGTCTCCAAGATGGAGCTCTACATTGGTACCGACAACTTCCTCGCAAGACTCGTCGTACGTGGAAGTTGTTGAGCGATGCATTTATCAAGTACTACTGCTCACGGTTTACTCAGTCTGCGAAGGCTCGGTATTATTCAGCGAAACGAGAGGACAACGAGCACGTGTGTGATTACCTCAATAGGCTGAACGGCTATGCCCGCAATGCCGGAGTGCAGTTCGAGAACGGTGGACGCGACGCCAAGGACCATGTGGAACACTTTCTGGATACGTGTGATGACCGAGGTCTGGAAGAGCGTCTGTGTCACGTCCGAGTTAAGGACATTCATGACCTCGAAGATATGGTCAACGACATCCTCCGTCGTCGGGAACGTAAAACATCCCGAGAGTCGTCAGGACGCCGTCCGAAGAACCAAGAAGACAGCCGCCGACATGATGGTAGGCGCACAGAGGGTTCGCGAGACAGCTATCGCCGTGACCGACATGACCGAGAACGCCGTCGCGACGATTCACGCCCGAGAGTCACGGTAGCGAACGCGCTAACTGACCTCGTCGCTGCATTGAATGTGAACGACGCTACTAGGTCCCGATCGAACCGCCCAGAGACGCGCCATCATAGTTATGACAGCACCGAGACATCTAGCGACGACGAACGGCGCCGGGACGGCAGCCGATGTTCCAGTGAGAGTTCCGACAGCGATTCTGGTCCCGACGGTGAATACGGTCACGTTGCAGCCGCCAACGACAGTGAACGCCGCGCCGCTGCAGAAGGCACGTTCGCCCGGTCCGACCACCGACACCCCAGGGGCGGTAATGGTCACTTCAACAAAGACCGAGGCTACGGACGAGACAACCGACAGCGCCAGTACGGTCCTTGTGCAGCCTGTGGCAGTATGTCGCACTCGGTGCACTACTGCTACAGGCGATGCAAGTTGTGCAAACAAGTGCACGACGCTGGGAAGTGTGACGCCCTCAATGAGCTCACCAATCTCCTACGATCGAAGGTCGACAAGAAAGATCTCACGCCTGAGCTACAAAGCTTAGTGTTCGGGAATCATTTAAACTAGGCAGCCCGCCAACTGAAACTGGGTTGGTCCCAATCGGGCTGCCACAGTTAACCGAACCTGCAATAGACGCCGACTATATGTTCGCGTTCGCGGGTGAGGTAAATTGGCCCGAAGACCGAAAGATTACGAGTGTGACAGCGATGGAAAATGAAAAGGAGAGAGGTGTATACCTCAGTGAGTGTGGAGTAAAGGAGTGGAGCATTGGCGAACCTAGTGGCCGCAAGACCGAGGGTTCGATTGCTAGCATGTCCCGAGTTGAACAATCGCCCCGAAGTCTCGTCCCGAGGACGAAGTTGCTCCCGGGCGAGAGATTGGGGTGGTGGTCGTCCCAACGGTACGACAAGAGGAAGAGAATGAGAGCTTTGGTCAAGGGAGCAGTGAATGATGTGCGAACGAGGATTCTGTTGGACACTGGAGCCAACGTCAGCGTGATCTCGGCGAACTACGCCAAGAAGTTGCGGTTACGCGAAGTCCCAGACCACGGCCGAAGCTTGGAAGTGCGAGGAATTAACCCTGGAGTGTTAGAGACTCGTCGACGAGCACTCGTGAAGATCACCCTGGGGTGGGAGCGAGTGTACGAGTTTGAGATGTGGATCATGAACCACAGTGCAGGAGTCGATGTGGTCCTCGGAACGGACTTCATGATTCCGGCGGGTGTCCGGCTGGACCTGTTCCACGGGACAGCCAGATTGCCAGATGAAGTGATGGTGCCACTAATTAAGTCGCTGAGTGCCGCGGATGACGAACCCTACGGCACTCAAGTGGTTGGTGGACCGACCGAGGACTTGTACATCCCCGGTCATGAGTGGCGAGAGTTTCGGCTTAAGTGCAAACGACCCTCTCGGGACACTCACGAAGTTTGGATCCGACGAACGGAGAGACTCGTCCCGACGGTAACGAGGTTTAGACGGGGGCACCCAACGTGGATCCGACTGACGAATGTGACACCGAGCGTCGCTAATTGCTCGAAACATGAGTCGGTTGTGTTATGGGTACCAATAGGCGAACTTCCGCGCGAGCCTGGGTACGTACGCCTACGGTCTAACAAGTATAAGGAGTGGCAGATCCTTGCCTACGCGGAGAGCCGTGACGAGACGCTGTTTGAACGAGAGCGCGTGCTCTATGAACGCTGGCTAGCCGATCAGCCGCCTGCGGTCGAGCGCCGAGAGTATCCGACACCTCAGAATATTCTCACTAGAGGCGCCGAGGGTTCGGACCCAAGCGAAGAGGTTCAAGTCTACTGTGCCGAGGAGTTGGAGCACACGCAAGAGTCAGGGAATGACGACCGAGTGCCCGAACAAGCTCAGAGGCGGTCCTTGACTCACGCTACAGATGATGCCGCGTGCACCGAGTCTTCAACAGGGGTGACGTCCGAGAATATCGGCACCTCGGTCCAGATTCTGGACGAGCCAGACGACCGAGCCGCACATACCCCGTGTCCTACTGAAGATCCAGAGTGCATATTGAACGCAGCTTACGTGTCCGCAATGCACGAGATTGCAGCAGGGGTCGTGTCGGGGCGAGACGTTGAGAAAAATGACGTGTCCGAGCATTTGGCGAACGACATCGAGCTCACCGACTACGCACAGGAATTGGCATTCCTGCCTGACCTGACCGAGATTACGGTTACCGCTTTAGATTACACCGGTCCGAATGTTCAGAATAAAGACCTGGACGAGGGTCAGCAGGAGAAGCTGGTCGACGTGTTGAAGCGTCACGAGGAGATCATGATCTCAAGTGGTAATGCGCTACCACCACCGGCATACGGTGTGGTGTGCGATATTGACGTACAGGGGCACGCGCCCATCAAACAGAGGGCTCGGAGAACGCCGTTGCGATTTCTCGGGAAGCTGTACGAGCTTCTGAAGGGATTGCTACGGGCCGGACTGATTACCTTCTCGGACAGCCCGTGGGCGTCCCCGATTGTGATTGTCCTGAAAAAGAACGGTGTCGATATTCGTCTGTGCATTGATTACAAGATGGTGAACGCAGTTACAGCGATCATGGAGTACGCCATGCCGCTCGTTGACGACCTTTTGACGGATATGGAGGCCTACCTATGGTTCTGCTCGTTGGATGCGGCGAGCGGATTTTGGGCCATAATGATGACACAGAGAGCTCGGAAGATCTCCGCATTTGTCTGCGCACTGGGGCATTTTGAGTGGCTACGGATGCCATTTGGTCTCAAGAACGCACCGATGATTTATCAGCGGATGATCGACAATGCTCTTTGGGGATTTGTCCAGCCGAAGGGCGGATGGTCGCAATTCGCGATAACTATGCGTGAAGCCGAAGAACAGACCAAAGATGCCCGAACAGCTGCTACCGAGGATTGCAACCAGCATTCAGAGGCTCTACCGAGGGCTCGAACCAAGTTCGAGGCCGACCGAGAGTCCTCTACTGTTATGGACGCGGTGTCCCTGTTGGTGAATAGTCCCACGGGCGATATGTTTACGAACGGCGAGTCGGACGAGTCTTCGCTGGTTCCGGTGTTCGACCGACGATCCTTCGTCGACGACATATGCTTCGGTAACGAGACGTTCGACGGCTGTCTAGCGACACTGGACCGACTGCTCCAACGCTTCACAGAGTGTCGGATCAGCGTCAGCTTCACGAAGAGTATATTCGTGCAGTCCAAAGTGGACTTCCTGTCCCATGAAGTCTCGTCCGAGGGCATTCGAGCCGATCCGAAGAAGATCAAGGCAGTGACTGAGGTCCCTTTTCCAACGTCAAAGAAAGGTATGCAGTCGTTCCTGGGTGCGCTCAACTACTACAGCCGGTTCATCCAGACTTCGCAGTGTACGGCGCTGCGTTGTACCAGTTGAAGGACGCAGACTTTGCACCTGGGGGTGACCTCACGGTGGCCAAACGAAGCTTCGCAGCACTCCAACAGAAGGTGATGGACGCCCCGATATTACGGCACTTCGACCGAGACAAAGAGGTACACGTCATGCTCTTCGCGAACGAGTGGGCGCTGAGCTCTACTCTCATGCAGGAACACAACGGCACGTTACACCCCGTTCGGTTTTGCGGGCGTGTTCTCAAGGATGCCGAGATGAACTATCATCCGGCCGAGAAGGAGGTCTTAGCCCTGCTACTGCTGCTGAAGGTGTGCTACACTCAGCTCGCAGGTCGGACCATCCACGTCTATACGCGGTTTTCGACGCTCGACTGGCTACATAAGTCCAAAACATTGTTCGGACGCACGACCCAGTTCGCAGTTATGTTGTCCCCGTGGCACTTAGTGGTGCAGCGGGTGAAGGAACGAGATTGCGCATTCGCGCAGTTGCTCCAAGCAGGTTTGACGAGCTTCGTCGACTTAGATGACTCGTTAGCACAAGTCGCACCACCAACCAAAGGGTCACCGAGCATTAGGATGGACCCGAACCTGCTGTACGCACGGCTACCGAGGTCCTACCAAGGCTTCGTGCTGTCATTTGATGGTTCGGCTAAGACCGAAAAGCACGGTGGCTATGGCAGTTGTGCATGGATACTGTGGAGATTACCAGAGTGGACTATAGTGACCGCTGCGAGTGCTTACCTCGAGGCGACCACGGTGAACCTCGCCGAGTATTCGGGAATGAACAACGGAGTACAAGCTGCATTAGAGCACACGACCGAGGACTTAGTCATCGTGGGCGACTCGAGACTCGCAATCCAGCAGTCCCTAGGGGTGATCGCATGTCGTAAGGAATCACTGTTGACACAACTGAACCGCCACCGAGAGCTTACAGCCAAGTTCCAGTCAGTGAAGTACTTGCACGTGGTCCGAGAGTTCAATGCCGCTGCAGATTCGCTAGCAAGCGAAACTCTCGAGAGCAAGGTGTCTAAAGTGGTATCGACCGAGGCCAGGCTGTCAGAATTGACCACGCTAAACCGCATTCAAGACGTCATCTACGAACCAACTGCCAAGGCCGAGACCGAGGACAAACCATCGGTCAACACGGTCCGAACGCATGTGAGAACAGGCTCTACCCGTCGCAAAACTTTTTTCGATTTTGTACAAGACGACACTGAGACCGGACGACTAACGGTGACCACCCGGCAACAAGCTAAAGCTAACAAGAAGCGAGTCAGATTTGCCAACGAGACTTCAGTAGTCGACCAAAGAGAAGCGGACAGTCAAGACAAAGCGAACGATACGTCTACCAAAGCTCAAAACCACGTGCGAGAGGTGCAACTGGGCACCGAGGATTCAACTTCAACAGCTCCAAGTGCAAACGACATAGAACCGCTGACGGTCCAACGAGAGCGTCGGAGACGGATTGCAGTAGCCCAGGACGAGGAGTTGAGATGGTCTAACCTCAAGACAGTGCTCCGTGGTGAAGACTCGAAGCTCGGTTATCGAGCAGCGAGAGATTCATGGAAGATGTCGGACCGGTTCACGCTAAGCGAAGACAATGTCTTATACTACCTCGGAACGAGCCGTCGGAAGAGCGACCGACAACAAGAGGAGACTATCCTACGACTGGTAGTGCCCTTGACGATGGTCCAGGAGGTATTGCAGAACTGCCATGACTCGCTAGAAGGCGGCCACCAAGGCATTGTCCGAACCTTCAACAGGATCAGACAAGACTACTATTGGATCGGTCTCTACGCGGACGTCGAAAGGCACGTACGGTCTTGCCCCGATTGCAGCTCTAGCAAGAGCCGACCACAGTTCCGAGGGTATTCGCCCGGCAACGTACTCGCCGAGAGACCGTTCCAACTGGTGTCGATGGACTTTGTCATACCACTACCGAAGTCTCGGAGGGGCAATACAGCGCTTTTGCTCTTCCAGTGCGCGTTCACAGGCTTCGTGATGGGAAAAGCAATGGCCGACACGACTGCACTCTGTGTGGCAAAGGCTTTGAAGAGTGTGTCTACCGAAGATTCGGTGCTCCGACAATGATCCGTCATGACCGCGACCCACGCTTCATGAGCGAGGTATTCCAAGCTTTCGCCGAGATGATGCAATCAAGGTCAAGGGCGACTCTGAGTTACCGTCCGCAGGCTAATGGCCAACAAGAACGGTCGGTGAAGACCGTCATGCAATCAGTGCGAGTGTACGCCGAGGACCCGCTCCAACAAGACTGGGATGAGATCGCCGAGAAGTTGATCTTCGCGATCAACAACTCGATGGACGCAACGAGGAAAGAGACTCCGTTCTACCTTGTTCATGGGTGGGACGCACAATCTACGCTCCGAGCGATGACCTCGTCGCTCAAACGAGGGTCTGGGAAGCAAACTGACGCATTAGCATGGCGTCGAGAAGTGAACCGCCAACAGGAGATCGCACTGGAGATGGCTAAAGAGTATCAAGCCACTGAGAAGTCTCGGAGAGCCCGGAAACACAATGAAGCACTTAGTGGAAGAGAGCAAGCGGCTATACCGAGTACTGGTCAGACCGAGCCTTCGGACGAAGCACACTCTGTCTCAGAGGCAGCAGATGACACCCCGGTCACCGCACTGAGGCCATTGTTTGAGCCTGGCGATCGGGTGTGGCTGTACATGGAACGAGTGAAACCAGGACTGACGAAGAAGCTAGCACACCGATGGCATGGGCCATTCCGGGTGAAGAGAAAGGTCGAAGAGTTCGCGTACGAGTTGGAACTACCCGACCGAAGCGGGTACAGGTTCTACCCTGTGGTGCATGTATCTCGACTCAAGGCTGTGAACGAATTCGGAAGTCGACCGAAGAGTCGGCTGACACCGGAGGTGACAGAGGAAACGAGACTGGATTTCGACGAGGAATTGCTTCCCGAAGATAGCTGGGAGCCTGATCAACTCGCCGGCGAATACGAGGTCGAAGCTATCCTTGACGACCGCGTCCCGTTATCCACGAGCACCGAACGAGCCGTCCGAGAGTTCAAAGTGAAGTGGTTGGGATACGATGAACCAACATGGGAGCCTGCGTCCAATTTGTCATGCGGAGGTCTTCTCTATGACTACTTGCGAGAGAAGCGCAGTGACCGACGGTTGCAAATGGTCCAAGTCGCCGACGAGGACTAAATGGAACGTCACCGAAGATTGACCTGCCTGCAGGGCCAGTACAGCCTGCAGTGACAGACGAAAGAAGCTACTGTACTGAAATGAGAATCCCTGCGGGGCCGGTGCAGCCTACAGAGGCGAATGACGAAGATTACTGTACCGAACATTGCATATTTGCATGTAAAGTAAACATACTCGTGAATTGGAGACCGAGCTGACGAAGCAGTTGGAACACTGCTGCTGGTCGTGACTGGCGTCGTAGCCACGGAAAGTGATTGAGACGTCGACCCAGACCGAGACAGTCCCAAGGCGAAGTCGTCCGCAATAATCTCTCGCTCAGCCATCTCCATTGACCGAAGACCAGACATCACTGAGGCTCCACGGACAAGACGACCATCTTTGCGTGGAAGGGTGACTATGGGCGATGAGAAGAGGCTGCTAGCAGGCGGTGAAGCCTTGGTATGTGCCGCACCGGTAGTCGAGACCACAACGCTAGATCTGGGCGTCGGAACCGGAGCGCCATCAGCTTCAGCTTCTTTGTCCGCGGCCGGAACTATTCAGTGTCTCCACCTTCACAGTCCGAAAGCAATTGACGACTCCATAGGAGGTGCGGGGCCTCGGAGCCGACTTCAGGGACAGCTTCCACAGGAACAGTCTCTGCAGACTGAGCCAGAACAGACGATGCAACAGTGACAGGCGGAGTCCCCGACGAAGCTTAAGCTGGGACATACTGAGCCTCAGCCGTGGAAGCCGACGTCGACGAGACTGGTGTAGACGTCAGAGTAGTACAAAAAGATTGTCTCACGTCGGACGGCGGTTGAGACTGAGACGGAACAGCAAGTCGTCTCCCAGGCTTCACCGAAGAACGACTAAGTCGTCGACTGTGTGGCAGCGGAGACTTTGGGACCACCGTATTAGACGGAAAGGGCCTAGCCACCGGCGCTTGGTGCTGACGGAGTCGACGGCGCTTCGGAGGTGGTCTAACAGGCGGTGAATCCTCGGATTCGTCCCCCACGTTACCTGAAGTATTTGGAGACGCCGAAATGGCTTGTTGAGCCGGATCCAAAGCCTCGGAGTCACTCGACGCGTCACCAGAACGGACGCATGGAGAGGGCTCTGGACGGGAGCCACGGCAGCAGCCAAAACCTCACCTCACCGAGGTTCGACGCATTTTGCAGACGACGATCCAAGTTAACGTCGACCCGACAGGGAGGATCACGAGCAACGCCAACGATGAGTTTAGCGAGTTGCAAGAGCTGAAGATCGGCCCATACCGTAGTCAACAGGTCGGTAGGAGTGCCTGCAGGACCATCTCCTTCGGACACATCAGCAGAACTCTCACCCGACACCCCGCAAGTTGCCGAATCCTCTGCCGGCGCGGGAGTTGGCATCGGATGAGGGTCTGTGTCAGATGATGACGGAAGTGGAGATGTCGGAGGCGAGCAAGGCGAAAGGATCGGCGAGGACTCTCCTGACACCCCGCGAGTTGCTGAATCCACTGTCAGCGCGGGAGTTGGTGACAGAGGAGTCCCCGCCACTTGTTCAGCGGCTCATGAGACCTCGGAAGCAGTGTGGTGGCCCTCTGAGAGCATATAAGCAGGTGTCTGAGGATTCAAGAAGTGAGTCAAGGTTGGGACTGATGTCTCGGACGACCGACAAGGATCAGACGTACCTGTTTAAGAGGCCCGAGAGCCTGCAGGGCCGCGTCGGTGGCCTGCTCAAGGGCGCGCGACGGATTGACCATGGCGAGCGAAGGACGAATCGAGGAATGAGGCGCCACGACGGTCACCAGTTGCGCAGGTTCGCGTCGAGGCGGGGCAGTTGTGGTGTTGGGTTCTGACCGTGAGGTAGCCACCCAATCGCTAAGGCAACCGCCACAGAACCCTTCGGTGAGAAGCGAGGGTTCTCCCCATTGGAGGATTATACATCCCGCGACAGAGTGACAGAGAAGGAATAGTGACATTCGGGAGCCTCGGCTAGCCTAATACAACCTGGCCGAGGCTTCCTGGATTAGGCCGAGATAGGGCTCTGTACCCATCTCAGATCCCTTGTCTCACGTCTGTACAGTCCCAAATCCGTACTTAAGGGTGAGTTGTCGACCCTTCGGTCGTACTTATTCTGAAACCTCGGAGACTCCTACAGTGATTTGTTTACACTTGATATTTGTATATAGGCATAGGACAAAACATAGGATGACATACAGAGGCTCTCTGAGCCTCACATTAAGCAGTTTATAAAACGCAGTCTTCCCCCCAGCTAACAAGAGTCAAGTCCGACTTAGGTAAGTGTAGCTAGCTTATTTAAGTGCCAGGACACGCTCAGTTGTGTGGGATGCCTGTTGGTAGACTCAAGGTACATTGAACCGAGAGTTTATCCTGGTCAGGCCAAGAGTTGGTGTGGCCGAGAGATCGGAGGCGACAGTGAAGTGTCGTTACGTGTATACTTAGGGTCTATTAAGGTCCTAGTGTATATTTTGCTCCCCGTCGAGGTTATACCTCGACACCCCTGTATAAGGCCTAACACGCCGGTACCCTTTCCTCTGAGGGACTGCAGGGTTACGCGCGAAAGCGCAATATAACACCCTAGTCTAAGCTCGTGGCTAGTGGTGTAGGTAAGGGTTACCTAAAACAACCTCGGTATACAGAAGCGCTTACAACCGACCCGGTGTAAGGGATCGTACCTGGTCTTCAGGTTTGATCCAACAATCGCTGACCTTCACGGGGAAGCGTGTGTTGTTGGTGGGAACTCACCCGACAAGTGAGAATTCTATCGTGTCCTACACGACAGAAGCAATTAGGCATGATCGTGAACCAGGATTTATGTCCGACTTCTTTCGAGCGTTCAACAAGATCTTAGGCCAACGTCAACGCGCGACGATGGCATATCGCCCTCAAGCTAACGGATCTGCAGAACGCATGGTACAAACCACAACTCAGGCGATTAAGATGTATGTGCAAGATCTGGATCAACGGGATTGGAATGAATATGCTGAGAGAATTACTTTCGCGATTAATACCGCACATGATCGGATCCGAGGAGAAACACCTTTCTACATGGTACATGGATGGGATCCTCGATCCACATTGGAAGCGGTGATCCCGGTAGGAAGTACACGACGGCATGATCGGGATCCACGACGATGGAGATATCGGATCCAGCGGTACTATCAACAAGTTCGAGAACAAGTTAATCAACGGTTGCGGGAAGCGATCTCAGATCGAGCGGATCTACACAATCAGGAGATCCGTCCACATCAGATCGAGGTCGGGTCCCAAGTGTGGTTATATTTGGATCGAGTGAAAGATGGGTATACCAAGAAACTAGCGCATCTGTGGCATGGACCATTCCGGATCGCAGAGAAGGTTGGAGAACATGCGGTGAGATTGGAGATCGCAAGATCTGGATATCATATTTTTCCTGTGGTACATGTAGCCAAATTGAAGCTCGTGAAGGAATTCCCAGATCGACCATTGATACGACTTACTGTGGAAGATCAAGATCGTCTTGATTTCGATGAAGATCTGCTCCCGGGGGATAGCTGGATCCAAGATCGCAAACCAGATGAATACGAAGTGGAGAAGATCACTGATATGCGATCTGGACGAAGGACTAGCTATGGGCGGATCTACTGTGAATTCCTTGTGTATTGGCGAGGATATGATAATCCGACTTGGGTGGATGAGGCAGATCTCAACTGTGGCGCCCTGCTACACGAGTTTCTGCGAGATCGCACGAATTATAACCGATTCGGTGTGATGCAGTCTCACGAAGAATTGTGAGATTGGAATCTATGACGGTGAGCAGGTCATTGTCATGGAGAAGTTGGTGGAAGGGTCCACATGAAGGATGTGGATCAGTGGATTGGGTCTGCATATGTATATGTTTGGATTTGGCGATAACAAAGAAAAAGCAACAAGATCGGGCTGTTCAAGATCATCATAGTCACATTGGATCTATAAATATCTACGCCATCAAGACCTGACTTGAGAGGACGACCAGAGTCTGACGACAAAAGCGAATCATGATTATGGGGCATAGGCCATGCTGGATATCATGACTGTAAGCTACACGGATCAAGAGGATTACAAGATGGGATATATTGATGGAAGTGAAAGCTGATATATGTGAATTCGATGAAACCGAAGGCAAACTAGCGCATCCAGACAACGATCTTGACGAATATGACTGACAAGTTTCGACTACCAAAATCGACTACCAAAATCGACTACCGAGAACGACTATCAAAATCGACTGGCGAAAATTACACATCAGTAGTTCGAACGCGATGCGTTGCACGATCTGTCTCCAGTATTCGTATCCAAGGAATCCGAGATCCACTCCGGTGTTGTTGATTAGCTACGCAGGCGATTTTGTTTTATGACTATTCCAGATGTGGCCCTGATTAAGACGTGCACGCAGTGAAGTTATTGTGCAACTACAACTAGCGTACAGGAGGCGGCTGTGGTGAAGTGGATCACTAAGAATTTACGAAATGTTGGTTGTCACGATATAAAGCTATGAAACGTGAATCCACGATCCGCAGTTGGGGATCCAGATCTCGATGATCAATGATCTAGAGATATTACGTCGGGATCAAGCGGTGATCTGGGACCCGTCAGTGGAGGTCTATATGCTGGGAATGAACATGGAGATATAATGTGTGGAAGTGAATGACGTGGAGGACTGGCGATAACGAGGTTATTATGCATGCAACTTGGATCTATATTGCGGGATCTAAGGATCTAGATCCATGCGATCCAAGGTCACCTAATGCCTGGGATTTACCTCCGGAATCTAGATCCAGGTCTATGGATCTGGATCCACAGCTGAATATAAGTGATCCGAGTTCCCGTACATTGTCTAGATCAAGTGGTGATCTGGAGACTGGCGGCATGTATTGGGCTTAAACAAGCTGTTAATAGGCATATCGCAAAGTGCTATGGTTGGATCCGGCCGGGAAGCACCAGATCAAGGTGGTCCGATAGATCCACAATTGGATCAAGTACGATCTAGCCTATTGGGGAGTGATCTGATGCGTGAAGCATGTGATCTGGATATTACAAGGCCCGATGACGATATTGGTGAATGGAAGAGTCCAGATCACGACATAGCGACTTGTGATCTGATGTTTATGGTCCAGATCACAAGTGATCTAATGTTTATGGTTCAGATCCAGGGTGATCTGCAAAGATGTCGACTGCCATGATGGTGAGGACAAGAAAGGACAAGAATCAGGATAGCGTAATCAGTCGATGTGTCGCTAAGGATAGGATACAGGATGGGATAGGTCTTAACATTAAATCAGAACCGAATTTGCATCGTACGACACAAGTGCTTCGCTACGCGCCTGGAAACGGGAACTACATTGGCCCTACGGTATTAATAGCGATTTAGGTGTATAGATCTAGGGTGGTTGATAATATCTAGATAATATACTGGCTAGATCCAACCTCCTAGTATCTTACCCTAAGTGCAGATCCAAGATCCCGGTATTAATTGCTTAGCCGGTAGATCTTCGGTTTCTCAAGTATCAAGATCGCGCTATAGGAAGCGCCAAGCAATCAAAGGATCCCGCGTAAAGGGAAATCAACTACAAAGGAATTACTACAAGGCCGGATCCAGATCTAGGCCGCCGGATCCAAGCTTGATCTAATCGCTTGGACTCCGGATCTACTACTGGCGAGTGGTGTGAAGACTTCCACGCCACTCTACGACCCCAACGTCACGCCAAGACGTTCAACCAGCACAGATCGAGCTACTTAGCAGTCACCAAGAGAGGAAGATCCAGCCCAACCGGCGGGTACACAAGGTGAGCAAGTTCAGCAGATCACGGATCATCGGAGGACCCCCTTCGTTAGTCGGTGTCCGGGCATTGGTGGGAAGTTGGATCTAGCGAACTCGCAGATTTTGCTGATCCCGCTACACCACAAAGGCCTCTTTCGTCATCCTGCTATGCTCCGCCCTCGTGTGTCTCGGGAAGAAGTCCAGCATCGCCGCCTGCTGCCTGGGCCCCTCCGCGTTTGTGCGTACCCTAGTCGTCTCCATGTTATAGGTCCTCAGCATCGGGCCCTGACACCATCTCCGTGTTTGTCTCTCCACCCATCAGCGCCAATGCAGGCTGTGCTCCCTCCTTCTCTTCCTGACCTGAGGAGTAAATGGGTTCCCGCTCACCACACATTCTATCTCCCGCACACGTCGCTGATAGCTCCAAGCGCTTCAGGTTCTCTTCAGGTATTGCTGTGTCTGGATGTTTGGTCGACGCGTCGTGCCCCGCTATAGCCAATTTCGATTGTCTCCAAAGCATTTTGAGTTCGTTCCGGGCCGATTTCGAAAGTGTCCAGTTGTTCTGTGGCGTCGAGTCCATCCTCGGGAAGCCGTATTTTTGTAAGATGACCTCCCTCGTACTATCCAATCGTCGTCGATCCGCTTCGTACTGTTCAAAGCGTCCCTCATCATAAACGACCGATTGGAAGTGGTGTCCCCCGTCCTCACTCAGACGCAGTACAAGCACAAGGGGTAAAACCCCTTGACCAGTGTAATCTTGGAGCATGGTCAGCGCCTCGTTTGTTTCCATAGGTCGGACTCTTCCGGAGTCCATCGGGTTTCCGGCCGCATCCCCCTCCTGCACATACGTGTAGACTTGAAGATGTGCTCGCCCATTTGCCTGCACCTGGATGACATGCACCGCCTCCCGCACGAATACTGCCATCGCCTTTAAGTGTGCAGGCCGCACCCAGAAGTGCTCTGACACCATGGATCGGACAGATTTGTCCCTCAGGGCTGCATAATGATTCGCTACCCCACACAGCCTCTCCGCGTGTGTCATGTCCCTGTCCTCCCCCTGACCGCAAGCTCTGACTTCCGCTTCAAATTCCTCGGGCTGAATCCTGGCCACAGCCGCCAATCCGGCAATCATGCTATTGACCACTCTCTTCTTCAGCTCGTTGACGGCGTCAACCTCCGCTCTTGTCGTCGAGGGTGAGCTCATTGGTTTATTCTTCCGTGACCCATGCATGGCCCACCACCCGCAGTGACCTGTGGCCGGCACATCCTCCACTCGTCCCCCTATGATGGCCATCCATGTATCCAAGGCAGCGCCTTCGTCTGTCGCTGGTGTCACTTTGGTCAGCCTGAAGTCTTCGTCCTCCAGCGGCTCCTCCTTGCACTCCATGTACGCGTCAGCCTGAACGCTTAGCCACGTGGATCCACCCTCCGGTGTCTCTTTGCAGGTGGCAACTGTGCGCTCCGCACTGTTTGTCCCGATTTCGACCTTATCTTCCTGTTCCTGCTCCGCTACTCCTGGAAACTGTAGGTATTGGTGGATGTACCTTTGGGTGGGGAGCCTACCTCCCTCTGGAGCCGCCTGCAACACAGCTCCGTCTGTCTGCGACTGCCCCAAACCCCCGACCTGCCTTCGTGTCTTGTTCCCCCGCCTAGCCCATAGAGCCTTTTCGTCACTGTGCCACTCCTCCGGAGCCCGCCGTTTGGGCGAAGACGAATGACATCTCAGGCTGCCTCTCGATACTTCATGTGGGCGCTGCTCCTGCTCGGCCATTTGTGACTTGATTGCATTCTCACTCCTCGTACGTCGAGCTGTCGAGAACTTGGCACCCGATCTCCTTCCTCTATTGCCAGGCCTCAGAGACCCTCCGGATTGGAATTGCCCCACTACTCGCCTCGTCGGGGACCGGCCTCTAACTGGACTGTTCATCCTGGAGGCTGTCCCCAGGTGAAAGGTCCCCGCCGTCTTTTTGACTGACTCTTTCGTGAGGGGTCCCTGATGCTCCTCCGGCCGTCCTTCCTCCACATCACCGACGTCCATGTGTTCCGACGGATCAGCCCTCGTTGGAGACCGCAACTGCTCCCAGTCCGCTGGCAGCTTCGGCCCGTCGCTACTTCTTGAATGGCCGCGTCTCATTGGCGATCTCGTCCGCTGTCTGCTTAGTTTCTGTTTGCCTCCCGTCGACTCTCCCTCCGTAACGCTGGCTGGGGAGCCCAGTAGCGTCCGCAGCTGCTCTAGTGTGCGCGGAATTACAATATCCGACCGACCCCCACCCTCCCCACTCCGTTCCGATGGTAGTGTGTCGTTGAGGACCAACATGTGGGTCTTCCGTGTCCGCTCAACCTCTGACGTCTCTACGTTGCAGAATTTTGTTGGGTGCTCCGGGGATAAACAACGCCTGCAAGGCCAATTAACCCGGACATCGTGGTGCTTGATCACCAGGTCTGTTCCTCCGCATCGGATAATCGACAGGTCCTTCAGCTTGTTTGGGCACGCCTGTGTCTTTATGCTCACTATCCATTGCTTGTCATTTAATCCATAACCAGTCGTGCTCGTGTGACTCATTTCCTGTACGTTCAACTCCAGTGTGGCAGTGAGAATCCAGTGGAGATCCTGGGAAGTTACGATATCACACCTCGCCTCCACCGTTAGAAAGTAGTAGTCCAGTCTGACTACCTCTTTTGAGATTTTCGCTCGTTCCCTCTGTTTTTTGTAGTCCACCAAAGTCAGGAGCTTGCCAGCCATCGGAATTGTCCAATTGACCCAGCGAGCCGCCGATCGCTTACCCTTGAACGTGACGGTCACCACACGCGATGACATGTCCACTGTTATGCGTGAGATGTCTTGCTTGAACTGACTTACCTCTTGTTTCTGGGCGTCTGCCGCTTCCGCTCCTGCGTGTATGTGGCTCAATATAATCTGCTTCGTCAATCCCTCACCAAGCGCTGACCCGGAGCTAAATGGGCATATAGGGGGTATTCCAACGCTAGAAATATGTCCGTAAACTTCGCTAATTCCCCAGCTGTCATGAATTGGAGCAAAAAGGGTGGTGGCGCTGGTACTTCCAACTCGTGATTGAGTATCGCTAGTAGCGCCTGATCCTTCTCTCGGGTCCGCTGACGTAGTGTTGTCAACGCTACAGCTGGCGCTATGCAAAGCTCCCTCATTTTCATTTGCTCCTGTGAAAGAGCCTTAGTCCCATTTGGTCCACTGGACACCGCTCGAAGATATGATCCTGGGTCCATTATCTTGCTGTCCGCGTGTTGTGTTCCACGCGGATCAGGTTCAAAATGAAGGAAGCGCATCCGCATTTCTACTTCACCCTGTGACAATTTATCCAATACCATCCATGTTTTCAGAAGACCGACAAACTTGGTAAGGTGGCTTGAGTTGTTGAGATCCCAATAGCTGTTAATGCCCTTGTATTTCTCTTGTTGCGCTGGCGTGGTGACGTCCGTCCATCGGTTCCGTAAATCGTGCTCGTTGAGTTGCACTCCCTCTCGCAACATTTTGGTTTGGAATGCACGGAACCTCCTCTCCATTGCAAGCTCCCTCAGACGGAGAACGGTCTGGCAGATGTAATGCATAGGGGCATCGTGCTCCAGATAAACGTACAGTTGCTTAAAGGTTGCTTTTCCATCTCCTTGTTCAACCTGTCGTGCATTGCCTCCGCGTATCATCTCGTTCTGGTTTTTGACTCGTGGTTTGCTTTGGGGGGATAAATTCCCTTGACCACGCGACCCACCCTCTTGCTTTAAAGCTGACGCAGTCCTGCCGTCACCCGCGACCTCCGCCATCGCCGCTGCTTTCTTTCCTCTCTTGCCCACCTTGCGCCAGCCCGTGCCGTTATCGCTCTCAGTTACTCGATCACCCGGCCTCACGGTGCTGGGGCTCTCGTGCGTGTGTCCACTGCGACCAGCTTCTCCTGGCTGCGCCTTGGCTTCGCCACCTTCCTCGCTCATGTGCCGACTCTTCGCCTGTTAGACTTAAAGATTGTATACCGGGGGGTTTCTGGGCCTTCCAACCGCCCCCCCGATGCAACTTGATGTTGTTGATTCATATCTTACTTCTTTGTGTTTGCTCTTGTCCATTCCTGAACGGCCAAAGGCCGAGTTGCCGACGAGTTTCATCATTTCGGCTATCATTGCTTTGTCCTTATCAGCATTACCCTCGCGACGTGCATTAGATACAGCTTCCATGAATGGTTTGAATGGCTTGTGTGAGCTAGCCTTGATGAATGAATAAGTCCTCGTGATCTCCATTCCATGGGCGAGGTACCATTTCAGCAGAGGTGTGTAGATCAGAATCTTCTCACCAAAGTAGCTCCCAATCAGCTTTCTAGCCGGTTTCGGTCGCGAAACTCCGCGAGACTGGTTATAATCATACATGTGCGACCCAACGATGCTCTCGTCATTGCAGTCAATCAATACGTTCTTGAAAATAGGTGTCATCTCTGAGAAGTAGTCTTTGAGGTGCTCAGGCGTTCTAATATCGCATTCTAGGAATCCAAAGACATTGTCGGTCTTGATATCCTCAATAATACCAGGGTACGTCTCGATCGATGTCAGCCGTCCGCAAGGCATCTCATTACCGAGAGCCCACAAGTACAGAGCGTTAGCGTCATAGCCAATAATCTTCTTACATAGCTTACCTCCTCTGATCGTAGTTTCGTTACGTTTAGCAAAGCGATTAAAGATGATAGAAGGCCCGCCGGCGATATTTGCCTTCATTTTGCGATAGATATCGGATTGCTCACTGTCAATCGAAAAGACGAGCTTATCAGCGTTCGCGTCCAAAATCTTCTGATAATTAAATGCTTTGGGAGACATATCTTTTCTAGCGCAATTACAATCAATGCAGCTCATCATTATGTTCCCATCGATATGTCCAATGTTGTTGTTGATGCGATCTGCTGAGGCATTAGTAGTATCCAGCACACAGAAACAATGCTTACAGCGATAGCCTTGCTCGTTGACTAGACTATTCAAATGAGCTATAGTCATATCGAACTCTCGATTAGCCTTGGAGTCTTGACGCTTATAGCCATTGAATCGGTCAATAGGGAATTCGAACGAATCTCCATCCTCCCGCTTCATCATATGCGGCATCGTGAGATTGTTAAAGCAACTCTGGTACATGACCTTCTCTGATAAACCAGGAAGCGATACACCATCTGTAAACATGTCTAGATCAAATCGCTTAAAGAGTTCTCGCTGGGCTTGGATAGCCTTCACGAATGGCTTAACGTCTAAATTATTATACCAGATTAGCAAATCCTTGACCGACTTCATCTCATAGTACCTCCATACAAATTTCACTCGTTTGTAGTCATTACTGTCGTGTAGGACACGATAGAATTCTCACTTGTCGGGTGAGTTCCCACCAACAACACACGCTTCCCCGTTAAGGTCAGCGATTGTTGGATCAAACCTGAAGACCAGGTACGATCCCTTACACCGGGTCGGTTGTAAGCGCTTCTGTATACCGAGGTTGTTTTAGGTAACCCTTACCTACACCACTAGCCACGAGCTTAGACTAGGGTGTTATATTGCGCTTTCGCGCGTAACCCTGCAGTCCCTCAGAGGAAAGGGTACCGGCGTGTTAGGCCTTATACAGGGGTGTCGAGGTATAACCTCGACGGGGAGCAAAATATACACTAGGACCTTAATAGACCCTAAGTATACACGTAACGACACTTCACTGTCGCCTCCGATCTCTCGGCCACACCAACTCTTGACCTGACCAGGATAAACTCTCAGTTCAATGTACCTTGAGTCTACCAACAGGCATCCCACACAACTGAGCGTGTCCTGGCACTTAAATAAGCTAGCTACACTTACCTAAGTCGGACTTGACTCTTGTTAGCTGGGGGGAAGACTGCGTTTTATAAACTGCTTAATATGAGGCTCAGAGAGCCTCTGTATGTCATCCTATGTTTTGTCCTATGCCTATATACAAATATCAAGTGTAAACAAATCTCTGTAGGGGCCTCCGAGGTTTCAGAATAAGTACGACCGAGGGGTCGACAACTCACTCTTAAGTACGGATTTGGGACTGTACAGACGTGAGACAAGGGATGTGAGATGGGTACAGAGCCCTACCTCGGCCTAGTCCAGGAAGCCTCGGCCAGGTTATATTAGGCTAGCCGAGACTCCCGGATGTCACTATTCCATCTCTGTCACTCCGTCGCGGGATGTATAATCCTCCAATGGGGTGAACCCTCGCTTTTCACCGAAAGGTTCTGTGGCCGTTGCCCTAGCGACTGGGTAGCTACCTCACGGTTAGAACCCAACACCACAACTGCCCCCGCCTCGACGCGAACCTGCGCAACTGGTGACCGTCGTGGCGCTTCATTTCTCGATCCGTCCTCCGCTCGCCATGGTCACTCCGTCGCGCGCCCTTGAGCGGGCCACCGCCGCGGCCCTGCAGGCTCTCGGGCCTCTTGAGCAGGTATGTCTGATCCTTGTTGTTTGTCCGAGACCTTGGTCCTAACTCGTGGTTCACTCCCTGCACTCTTAGGCGCCTGCCGACACGCCCTTAGAGGGCCAACATGCCTCTTCCGAGGCTTCAGGAGTCGCTGAGCAGGTGGCGGGGACCCCTCTGTCACCAACTCCCGCGCTGACGGTGGATTCAGCAACTCGCGGGGTGTCAGGAGGGTCTTCGCCGACTTTATCGCCGTGCTCGCCTCCGACGTCTCCTCCTCCATCTTCTTCAGACGCAGATTCTCTCTCGACACCAACTCCCGCGCCGGCAGAGGATTCGGCAACTCGCGCGGTGTCAGGTGGGAGTTCTGTGGATGTCCCCGAAGGAGGAGGTCCTGCCGGTAGCACTACCGAGCAGTCGACTCTGATCCACACCGATCTTTCACTCGTGGAGCTCGCCAAATTGATCGTCGGCGTGGCCCGTAATCCTCCTTGCCGCGTCGACACCATCTTGGATCGTCGCTTGCAGAGCGCGTCGAGCCTCGGCGAGGTTTTGGCTGCTGCCATCGCTCCCGTCCGGACCCCTCTTCATGAGTCCGAGGAGATGATTTCACTGCGGGACGAAGTCTCCCGCTGCCAGGCTCAAGTTAAGGACGCCGAGGACAAGCTCGCGATTGAGTTTGGACTCCGAACGAAGGCTGAAATGTTCTGCACTCAAGCCTCGTGCGACTTCAATGCTGCCTCCAACACTCTGCACTCCGTGCGGTTGGAGAATATCGCTCTCTCCAGGCAGCTCGCGCTGGCCAACGTTGCCATTGCGACTCACGCCGAGTCCATGGCTCAGCTCGGTCTTCGTGTGAAGAACGCTGAGGCCGACGCTGCCGCAGCGATGCGGACGATCCGAAAGGATCGGGAGCGCTTCAAGGCTGGTATGGTGGCGTATACCGAGCAGATGGCCAAGCTTCGGTCATATCTGCTCAGGAGCGACAGCCGGAATGACGGTACGGTGCCAGCCCGCATTCAAGCTCTGGTGACCGAGAACGCTGGCTTACAGAGAGCGAACTCGATCCTCCGTTAGCACTCGGCCAACCATGGCCTGAATACCGACGCACTGGTCCTCGCCTCGGCGGGCATCACGGCCGACGACATTGATTGGAGTCTTCTCGGTCTGTCTCCACCGCGGGTGACGGTTGAACCTCCTCGGACCTCAAGCTCCGGTCGTTCTGATAGCATTTCGAGTGACGACGAGGCCTCGGATGCTTCTCAACCAGCCATCCCGACGCCTCCAAGCACTTCTGGTAACGTGGAGGATGAATCCGAGGATTCACCTCCAGTTGGACCACCTCTAAAGCGCCGTCGTCTCCGCCAACAGCCTGTATCTACGGCCAAGCCTCGTTCGACTGCTTCGGTGGCTCCGAAGTCTTCGCTACCACCCGGTCGACGACTTGGTCGTCCTTCGGTGAAGCCCGGGAGACGGCTTGCTGTTCCGTCTTCGTCTCGGCTGCCGTCCGACGTAGGACCATCTGCTCGTCCTACTCCGACGACCCAACCCGTCTCACCGACATCCTCGTCTACTGCCGCGGCCCAATCTGCTCCGGCTCGAGCCTCGTCGGGGGTTCCACTTGCCACTGCTCCGTCCTCTGTCCCGGCTCGGTCTGCCGCGTCTGTTCCTGCGGCGACTGCCCCTGAAGTCGGCCCCGAGGACTCTGCGCCTCCAGTGGGTTCGTCGGCCGGCTTGGACTCTGACGGTGGCGACACTGAAGAGCTGCCGGCCTCGGACGACGAAGCTAATGCTGCCGGTGCTGTCATCCCGACGCCTGCATCTGACGTCGTGGACTTGACTTCCAAGGCGGCACGTGCCGATGCTTCACAGCCGGACTAGCAGCCCTTTCTCGTCTCCGTTGGTCACGCCACCTCGCAAAGACGGGCGTCCTGTCCGTGGGGCCTCGGTCATGTCTGGCCTTCGCTCCATGGAGATGGCAGAGCGGGAACTCGCTGCCGACGACTTCATCTTGGGGCTGTTTCGGTCAGGGTCAAAGTCCCAGTCGTCGTCTGGGGTTACCACGTCCGTCACGGCCAGCAGCAGTGTTTCGGCCGACGCCTCGGCTCAGTCCCAGTCTCCGCTGCCGAGCCATAAGGCCACCGCTTCTGTTGTCTCGGCTGCTGCTTCTCCAGCATCGTCACGTGCAACTCGGCCAACTCCTCGTCGATCTCGCTCTTTGGTAGCAAAGTCTGCCTCCTCTCAAGCTGGATCGACAACGTTCGTTCCACTCGGGACTGGGTCTCTACAGCGCGGCCCGAAAAAGTTGGCCGGCTTGGCTGGCCCTTTCCTCAGACCCGGGTTTACTGCACCCGGTGCACAGAAGGCTTGGTCCAAGATCAAGACCGTGGAGCTCTCGGAGACGTTGCCGAAGGATGCTATTTCCCCGATCTCTGTGGCTGGACTTGAAGCTCTGATGGACTGGGAGAATCCCAACCACCCGTGGCAGGAGCTCTGTCGAAAGTTGCCTCGGTCTCCATGTCTTTTCGATGCAAGTGGTTTCCCTTCTGGGTCCAAGATCTCGATCCGGGACACAGGGCTCGGTCGCACCGTCAAGATGTGGCGTCAATTCCAAGGCATCTCGACCGACAAAACCGAGAAGGCGGACTTGGGTCTTGCGCTGTGGGAGCGCCGTCACTGGATCCAAGTCTCGGCTGTGGAGAGTTTCCTCCGACGACTTGAGCGCCGGCACGGCCGTCACGATCCTCTGGTTACCGCTCTCGTCACGAAGTGGAAGAGCTATAACAAGGCTCGGAACCTTCGTGCAGACCGCATTCGCCAGCAAATGGTTTACCGTGTCTGGGAGTGGAGCATCGATCGCGACAACAAGCCTCGCGAGAACCCCGCCGAGGTCTTGTTGGAGCCAACCTACCTCCAATACCCTGTCGAGGTGCTGGACTGGGCTCCGACCACGGACGATTGGGTTCGAGAGCTCCGGGATCTGGACGCTCGGCAACTATGGCGCAACTGTTGGGTAGATGCTCCGGCCGAGCACCCCTACAACACGACGTTCGCGCCATGCAACCCCAATGTGCCCCTATTCGTCCCTCGGCACTGGTCTCGGGCAAGCGTCGCTGCGTCCGTTGTCGTGGACTCTACCCTCGATCCGGCTGCTGTTAGTGCACCGTGGATCACTGATCCGTCCGACGAGGGATCGGCCGAGCAAGTGGATCCAGTTGTGGACTCGGTGGCCACTGGGTCTCAGAGCCAGCCTCCTCACATCGCGGGATCGCCTCCCGCCGATATCTTGAGTGCAGGTTTGGATGTCCTCGTGGATTTGGCTACTGCCACTACCGAGATATAATCTCGGTCGTGAACCTCCGGCTTCGTTGTCCAAGTTACTCCAGTAGTTCCCAGAGTACAGTAGCGTAAATTGGTAGCTTGGTTTCTCTATCGTTCTTCGTCATAATTTCCAATTCACTGGTTCGTTTACTTTTTCATCATGCAAATATGCAGTGTTCGGTACAGTAATCTTCATCACTCCTCTCTGTAGGCTGTACCGGCCCTACAGAGGATTCTCATTTTCAGTACAGTAGCTTCTTTTCGTCTGTCACTGCAGGCTGTACTGGCCCTGCAGGCAGGTCAATTGTCGGTGACGTTCATTTAGTCCTCGTCGGCGACTTGGACCATTTGCAACCGTCGGTCACTGCGCTTCTCTCTCAAGTAGTCATAGAGAAGACCTCCACACGACAAATTGGACGCAGGTCCCCATGTTGGTTCGTCATATCCCAACCACTTCACTTTGAACTCTCGGGCGGCTCGTTCGGTGCCTGTGGATAACGGGACGCGATCGTCAAGAATAGCCTCGACCTCGTATTCGCCGGCGAGTTGATCAGGCTCCCAGCTATCTTCGGGGAGCAATTCCTCGTCGAAATCTAGCCTCGTTTCCTCTGTCACCTCCGGTGTCAGCCGACTCTTCGGTCGACTCCGAATTCGCTCACAGCCTTGAGTCGAGATACATGCACCACAGGGTAGAACCTGTACCCGCTTCGGTCGGGTAGTTCCAACTCATATGCGAACTCTTCGACCTTTCTCTTCACTCGGAACGGCCCATGCCATCGGTGTGCTAGCTTCTTCGTCAGTCCTGGTTTCACTCGTTCCATGTACAGCCACACTCGATCGCCAGGCTCAAACAATGGCCTCGGTGCGGTAACCGGGGTGTCATCTGCTGCCTCTGAGACAGAGTGTGCTTCGTCCGAAGGCTCGGTCTGACCAGTGCTCGGTATAGCCACTTTTTCTCTTCCACTAAGTGCTTCATTGTGTTTCCGGGCTCTCCGAGACTTCTCGGTGGCTTGGTATTCCTTCGCCATTTCTAGTGCGATCTCCTGTTGACGGTTCACTTCTCGGCGCCATGCTAATGCGTCAGTTTGCTTTCCAGACCCTAGTTTGAGCGACGAGGTCATCGCTCGGAGCGTTGACTGTGCGTCCCACCCATGAACAAGGTAGAACGGAGTCTCTTTCCTCGTTGCGTCCATCGAGTTGTTGATCGCGAAGATCAACTTCTCGGCGATCTCATCCCAGTCTTGTTGGAGCGGGTCCTCGGCGTACACCCGCACTGATTGCATGACGGTCTTCACCGACCGTTCTTGTTGGCCATTAGCTTGCGGACGGTAACTCAGGGTCGCCGTTGACCTTGATTGCATCATCTCAGCGAAGGCTTGGAATACCTCGCTCATGAAGCGTGGGTCGCGGTCATGACGGATCAGCGTTGGAGCGCCGAATCTTCGGTAGACACACTCTTCGAAAGCCTTTGCCACACAGAGCGCGGTTGTGTCAGCCATTGCCTTTCCCATCACGAAGCCTGTGAACGCGCACTGGAAGAGCAAAAGCGCTGTATTGCCCCTCCGAGACTTCGGTAGTGGTATGACAAAATCCATGGACACCAGTTGGAACGGTCTCTCGGCGAGTACGTTGCCGGGTGAATACCCCCGGAACTGTGGTCGGCACTTGCTAGAGCTGCAATCGGGGCAAGACCGTACGTGCCTTTCGACATCCGCGTAGAGACCGATCCAATAGTAGTCTTGTCTGATCCTGTTGAAGGTTCGGACAATGCCTTGGTGGCCGCCTTCTAGCGAGTCATGGCAGTTTTGCAATACCTCTTGGACCATCGTTGAGGGCACTACCAGGCGTAGGATAGTCTCCTCTAGCTGTCGGTCGCTCTTCCGGCGGCTCGTCCCGAGGTAATACAGGACGTTATCCTCGCTTAGCGTGAACCGATCAGACATTTTCCATGAATCTCTCGCTGCTCGATAACCGAGCTTCGAATCCTCGCCACGGAGCACCGTCTTAAGGTTAGATCACCTCAACTCCTCGTCCTGGGCTACTGCAATCCGTCTCCGATGCTCTCGTTGGACCGTCAGAGGGTCTATGTCATTTGCACTCGGAGCTGTTGAACTTGAATCCTCGGCGTTCGGTTGCTCCTCTCCCACCTGGTTTTGAGCTTTGGTAGGCACATCATTCGCTTTGTCTTGACTGTCCGCCTCTCTTCGGTCGACTACCGAGGTCTCGTTGGCAAATCTGACTCGCTTCTCGTTAACTTTAGCTTGCTGCCGGGTAGTCACCGTTAGTCGTCCGGTCTCAGTGTCGTCTCGCACAAAATCGAAAAAGGTTCTGCGACGGGTAGAGTCTGTTCTCACGTGGGCTCGGACCGTGTTGACCGACGGTTTGTCTTCGGCCTCGGCCTTGACAGTTGGTTCGTAGATGACGTCTTGGATGCGGTTTAGCGCAACCAATTCTGACCGCCTGGCCTCGGTTGACACCACTTTAGAAACCTTGCTCTCGAGTGTTTCGCTTGCAAGCGAATCTGCAGCAGCATTGAACTCTCGGACCACGTGCAAGTACTTCACCGATCGGAACTTGGCTGTGAGCGCTCGGTGGCGGTTCAGTTGGGCCAACAGTGACTCCTTACGACATGCGATCACCCCTAGGGACTGCTGGATTGCGAGTCTCGAGTCGCCCACGATGACCAAATCCTCGGTCGTGTGCTCGAATGCAGCTTGTACTCCGTTGTTCATACCCGCATACTCGGCGAGGTTCACCGTGGTCGCCTCGAGGTAAGCACTCGCAGCGGTCACTATAGTCCACTCTGGTAATCTCCACAGTATCCATGCACAACTGCCATAGCCACCGTGCTTTTCGGTCTTAGCCGAACCATCAAATGACAGCACGAAGCCTTGGTAGGACTTCGGTAGCCGTGCGTACAGCAGGTTCGGGTCCATCCTAATGCTCGGTGACCCTTTGGTTGGTGGTGCGACTTGTGCTAACGAGTCATCTAAGTCGACGAAGCTCGTCAAACCTGCTTGGAGCAACTGCGCGAATGCGCAATCTCGTTCCTTCACCCGCTGCACCACTAAGTGCCACGGGGACAGCATAACTGCGAACTGGGTCGTGCGTCCGAACAATGTTTTGGACTTATGTACCCAATCGAGCGTCGAAAAACGCGTAAAGACGTGGATGGTCCGACCTGCGAGCTGAGTGTAGCACACCTTCAGCAGCAGTAGAAGGGCCAAGACCTCCTTCTCGGCCGGATGGTAGTTCATCTCGGCGTCCTTGAGAACACGCCCGCAAAACCGAACGGGGTGTAACTTGTCGTCGTGTTCTTGCATGAGAGTGGAGCTCAGCGCCCACTCGTTCGCGAAGAGCATGACGTGCACCCCTTTGTCTCGGTCGAAGTGCCGCAATATCAGGGCGTCCATCACCTTCTGCTGAAGTGCTGCGAAGCTTCGTTTGGCCACCGTGAGGTCACCTCCAGGTGCAAAATCTGCGTCCTTCAACTGGTACAACGCAGCGCCGTACACTGCAAAATCTTGGATGAACCGACTGTAGTAGTTGAGCGCACCCAGGAACGACTGCATACCTTTCTTGACGTTGGAAAAGGGACCTCAGTCACTGCCTTGATCTCTTCGGATCGGCTCGAATGCCCTCGGACGAGACTTCATGGGACAGGAAGTCCACCTTGGACTGCACAAATATACTCTTCGTGAAGCTGACGCTGATCCGACACTCTGTGAAGCGTTGGAGCAGTCGGTCCAGCGTCGCTAAACAGCCGTCGAACGTCTCGTTACCGAAGCATATGTCGTCGACGAAGGATCGTCGGTCGAACACCGGAACCAGCGAAGACTCGTCCGACTCGCCGTTCGCAAAACATGTCACTCGTGGGACTATTCACCACAGGGACACCGCGTCGATAACAGTAGAAGACTCTCGTCGGCCTCGAACTTGGTTCGAGTCCTCGGTGGAGCCTCTGAACGCTGGTTACAATCCTCGGTAGCGATTGTTCGGGCATCTTTGGTCTGTTCCTCGGCGTCACGCATGGCTTTCGCGAATTGCGACCACCCGCCCTTCGGCTGGACAAATCCCCAAAGAGCATTGTCGATCATCCGCTGATAAATCATCGGTGCGTCTTGAGACCAAATGGCATCCGTAGCCACTCAAAATGCCCCAGTGCGCAGACAAATGCAGAGATCTTCCGAGCTCTCTGCGTCATCATTATGGCCCAAAATCCGCTCGCCGCATCCAACGAGCAGAACCATAGGTAGGCTTCCATATCCGTCAAAAGGTCGTCAACGAGCGGCATGGCGTACTCCATGATCGCTGTGACTGCATTCACCATCTTGTAATCAATGCACAGACGGATATCAACACCGTTCTTTTT
>VOQZ01002109.1:0-85889 GCA_008079305.1 Phytophthora palmivora
GCGATCCACGCCTCGATAGGCGACCGTACAGGTCGTGTGCGCGCCACTGGAGTTACAAGCAAAAGCGAGTTAGTATTCATTCTGTCATCCCGTTTCGTCAAGTAATTTACAGAAGTGAGTTTCAGCATGAGGGAAACCGAAAACCATGCTGTTCGTCACCCAAGCAGAAAACACACCATACCTTGGCTTGCTGAACGATCCTCTGTGGGGTGATGTCCCAGACTGACAGTGCACTGGAAGTATGTAGCACGACAAAGTATTAGCATCTTCGGAACGTCAATCAAAATGAAATACTTCCTACCCGTCCGAATGGCTCACACAAATGGATGGCTGGGTGTTGGAATGCACGCGGTTATTCCAGTCCAACGACAGGCACATCGAGTCAGCGTCTGCGTCGGTGGTTAGTCCCGAATGGCGCAGAATCTGCACGTCTTCTTCGCGATTCAGCTCGTACAGCTCCAGGGACCCGCCGGCCGTGGCAGCACCAAGCACCGCCTTACCATTCATCGCCTCTGTGTTCCATTTAATGTCGAAGAGATGCCACTGGAAGTCGCGGTTTCCTCTACTTTGCGTACTGAGACGCTGGTGTCGTCTCCATTGAGCTGGAAATGCTGCAACGTGCCGGTTCGACGATCCTGCGCCTCGTTAATATCCGCCGCCTTGTGGAGTTGGTAAGTGGCCACCACCATAGACGACTCGAAACCAGCTACAGGACAGGACTCGACGCAGTCCGCAGTCTCCACCGTGTCGAACGTGCCACGTTGCCAGCGTCGCGTCCATTGTTGCTTGGTTCAGTGTGGATTCTTGTTCTATTGTGGCTATTTTAGCAATTCTGGCTTTTCGCGTGTCATTCCAATCCAGTCAAACTGCCATGAGCACCACCAACGACGTCAGCAGCTCCGATGAGGAGAACGATTTCTTCGGTCGCATGGAGAGCGACGACCTTTTCGAGGAGACGAGACGCAGCAGACCAAACGTCGTGAAGCGGAGCGATATGTCGAACAGTACGCGGAGCGGGACTGGGGACTGGCCGCAAGACAGCGGCGGGTTCAGGGCACCGACAAGGACATGGTGACGGAGAACGCGCTTGAGCTCCGTGCCGACAGTAAAATTGTATTCATGGAGAAACAGGGCCAGCAAGCCAAAGTATGGGACTGCGCATTGGTGCTGGCCAAGTTCCTGGCCAATGAAGCGTTCTTCCCGAAAGACTTTTTCGTGAACAAACACGCGTGATTGAATTGGGCTGCGCATCGCGGTGTACCCGGTTTGGCTGCAGCTGCACTCGGTGCCAAGGAGGTCGTGCTGACCGACATGGTACGAAATCTCTGGTTATGGATGGTTGTTGATCATTCGGTTTGCTCATGTGTTGTTCGTTGTACAGCCTCTAGCAGTTCCCTGGATCGAAGCAAACATCAAACGGAATCAGACACTTGGCTGTATTTCCAGCAGTGTCCATGCTCAAGGTTTGATGTGGGGCGAGCAGGATGAGCTGGAATCGCACCAATTCGACGTCATCCTGTGTTCAGACTTGGTCTACGGTCATCGTGACATCTCGCACAAGTTGGTGCAGACCATCGTGCAGTTGTCACATCCGAATACGCTGATTATTTCGGCGCATGAAGCTCGCTTCGCTGGAGATCGAGGTGAATCTTTTTTCGCTTTACTATCTGAACAGCACTTCGAAGTGGAGCAAGTGCCTCGCGAACGCCTTGACGCAGTCTACAGTGCTAGCAACATGCACCTCCATCTGATTCGCTCAAATGATGTACAGTAACATCTCAATTAAATACGACCAACAATAATCACACAGACACGCTCCATTCACCAAGATGCTGGGCTCGAGACCTCTTCATCGCTCACTAGCGCTGCTACAACGACGACTGAAGTCTTCTACAGTCGCTGCCAATGCCCCTTCTTCACTATGGAAAGATGAGTACAATTTGGACGCGACGTACTGCCACGATCCGCTCGTGAGCGAGGGAGACTTGCAAGTGTTGCTGGACGTGATCACAGAGGACGAGGAGCAGGTCGTGGCGGACGAGTGCTCGCGCATCCTCCGACGTCGTCGCTATGAGGAAGATCACTGGGACAATGTCATCATCAAGTTCAAGGAGATGGAACGTTCGCGCTGGTCCACAGAGACGCAGCGCATCCTCCAGAAGGTCCGCGAGGCATCTATACTGCCAAAGGAACTCAACTACTTTCCTGCTGTCCACGTGATTGAGCTTGCTGAAGATGGCTACATCAAGCCTCACGTGGACTCCATCAAGTTCTCGGGTCGAGTGGTGGCTGGTATTAATTTGCTGTCGCCGAGTATTATGCGATTCAAAGAGGAACACGGAGACTCGGTCATCGACGCTTATTTGCAGCGTCGATCCATGTACATGATGACAGGAAGGGTTCGCTACCACTACACGCATGAGATCCTGCCAGGAGCACAAGTTTTTAGAGGTGAAATTCCCGTGAACCGCACACATCGCATCTCCATCATGTTGCGCGATGAATTCCTAGAAGAACATGTTGCGAAGTACCACACTCCATTCGCGAAGCCAGACGTCGAGACGCAGGGAATTGCAAACATCCCATGCAATTAATATTAGGTTGGTTGACTAGCTACATTCTGGCGTCCTGTCCGCCATGTCAAAAAGCGTGCGCATATCTGTAATTTGCTGGGGTGCTGTCGCTTTCGTGCTCATTGTGTCCGCCTAATGCGAGTCTTGGCTACGATTGCGACTTGTCATATAGCGCTGTTGTGCTGCATCTTCTTCCAATCCGTCCAGCACTATCTACACCGGGAGATGACACTCTATCGTACACTCGACAGACAATATGGCAATCCACTCAGACGACAACGCGCACATTGCTCTTGAATTTCGAGGATCCTTTCGATCGCGAGCGCGGCTTCTCAGCAAAGCGGTAGTCGGCACGGTTGCTATTCACTACTCGCGTCTCTTTCTTAGCTGATTGTGCGATGGCATCTGCTTTGCTAATACTCTCCAGCGATGACACGATCTCGGCTGCACTCGGTCTCCGTGATGGGTTGTGTGACCAGCATCGAGCCATGAGTTCCGCCCACTTGATGTTGCACTGACCGGGCTTCATAATTGGTCGGCAGCCCGACAGCACGTATTCGCCGATCTCGGCATTTGAGTGCATGTCTGCGTACGGCAGTTCACCTGTTGTAAGCTCCCACATGATCAGTCCGAAGCTGAAGATATCGACAGCCTGCGGGCTCGAGCTGTCACTTGGGAATGCTCCCTTGAGAACTCGTTCTTCGCCTAGTTTCAGTAGTTCCGGTGCCGTCCACCGCAGCAATGCTGAGCGCTCATCGATGCTGTTCAACCTACTCCTATCAAAGCCCACTGCCTCGGCCACACGTCGTGTGCCAAAGTCCGCGAGTTTAGCATTCCATGAGTCGTCCACCAAAATGTTGGTACTCTTGAGCTGTCCATGAACAAGAGGTGGGTCAGCACTATGCAGATAGAGCAGTCCCCTTGCAGCTCCGAGCGCGAGTCGTATCCGGAGACTCCACTTGAGATTGACCTTCTTCTTTGGTTCACCGATCCCACCTGGTGCACTGACTGTACTGGAAGAAGCTGTCCGTGAGATCGGTTCAGACCCTTTACGTTTGTGTCTGCTCCTACTGGAAGCCGACGCCTTGGGGGCGTGCAACACATTAAAGAGCGAACCCCGCGTACAATATTCACTGACGATGCAAAAGTAGTCTTCCTGTAGACACGCTCCCATAAAGAGCACAGTATTGGGGTGACGTAAACTTCCCATACGTGTAGCTTCCACCTCGAGCTCCATTTCGACGTTCTCTCTGGCTGATGGCTTGGATGGCAACGAAATCATTTTCATCTTCTTCACAGCCACGACGGAACCGCGATACGAGCCCTTGTAGATGACACCGGACGGTCCTTCTCCAATCACATTAAGACACACCACTTCATCGGCCTAATGAAGGAATAAAATAAGTTCTATGTCTTAATTAAGACTCGAGAAGAGAGACGTACCGCTAATAAGGAAGTCGTGCCGAATGTGGACTGCTCCGTGGACTGCTGCACGTAGCTGTGGTTGGTCTCGTCCAGCTCGGCCTCGAGCTCAGCCGCCATGTCGCTGTCGGGCAGGCATTTGGACAGACAGAAGCCCATGGTAGGAAGCGCTCTGACCGCGGGACCGCCTTTGAGTGAGTGACGGGCGTCTCTGCCTAACAACGAACGGCGATCGCCGCGTGATTGTATTTTTGACCGATGCCCAATCTATGGCGCGACGAGCGACGCCCAAAACAACGCAGCATGGCCCGGCGTTGCATGAATAGTTTGATCAAGAGCGGAAAGGAGCACTTGTAGACCGGACAGCGATATCCGCCCAAATAGCGGAGAGCAATAGCCCAAAACAAATTCTAGTGAGTAGAGCCGGGTCGCTAGGGTTGTCTGCACGCTGACTCGCAAATATCCTTCATCAATGTTAGAGAAGAACGAAGAGAGAGTGCAAAGGTGACTTTGGCATCGCCGCTAGGTTTCTTCGTGTTTAGGTGGGGGCACATGACGCGCTCGACATGTCTACGTTCTACGTCGCGATCCGCGGCGAGATTCGGCCAAAGCCGGACTGTCAGATAAAGACTCGACAGCAAACCGCCTCAACTTGGCGCAAAGGAACTGTCCACCTGCTCCACCATAGCAGCAGCAGTTTCATCGCGGTGCTCAACGCCAGCTGCCTGCGACGCAATTTACCAGCGTGCCTTGCCATTCGTTGAGCTCGAGTCCTACGACTCGTACGAGCTTCCAAACGCCAGTGCTTGTGGCGCATCTGATCACGGTCAAGCATGGAATTCGGCTACCGTGACCGGGTCAGTCAGTGGTCTTTGCTACAGGATATCCCGCCGACCATCAATCGCTTCAGCAAGCGACGTTCAGTAGATGACAACAACTGCATTTCGAGGTCCTGTTTGCCTGCCTCGAACGACCGACGTTCGAATTCGCCATCATCGTCGTTCGACGGTTGTCCCTTGTTGCCCTGTCAATGCTGGCAACGCCCTGTCGATGGAGCTCTAGCCTGTCAATGCCATGATCATGGACGGGTACGGGAAAGTGTCAAAAACCGGGGGTGAGGAGATTCAAATATGAAAGTCATGAGAAGATATGCAATGGAATTTCGTTGATACATTGGTTGGTAGTGCTTGCTTGACTAGGAGATCACTTTTACTTTCCTTAACGCGGGATCTCAGAGCAGTATCTACATGGATCGCAAATCAAGAGGAAATGTTCCGACGGAGTTTTGTTGCTACGTGTAACTTATAGCGTACTCGCTATCTTACAATGTAGGACTGTCGTTTATAAAGCGAATACGCTCGACGTTACCTCTCATTGTTTGCAGTGTATTTCTATAGCTTAAAGCACTACAAGAGGCATTGCTTTCACTACATATACGTGTACCAACCTATTGTGGCCTTGTGCATTTTCTAATGCCAAAATATGTATGTCTGATGCATTCAATACAAAGTAAGTCGAATTAGCACACATGTTTTGTCATTTCCAGCAACGAACGACGAGCTGCATCTTGTGCACCTGCAGACGAAGCCCGTGCTACGCTAGTCTCGGGTCTCGATTTTTTTCGTCGTCGTCAAGGACGGTCAGAGTGACGCCATAGAGACTTTCGCACGCTCTTGCTGGCCACGCCGCAAGGACATCGTCGATCGGTGGTTGAATCGGCATCACGGACTTCGTTCTCTCTCTTTCTATTGCCCTGTTGCTCGCTGCTCTATGCGGTGGTGTTTGCTGAGGACGCACCCATGCCTACCTCCGTTGCGAGCTCGAAGCACAGACGCAACCCGAACTCGGGAGCGAATTTCTTGTGACCGTGCTTGATATCCTTCGCGATCTTGTCAATCTCGCTCTTTGCCAACGCTAACTCGAAGTGGTCATCTACTTGGGGAACGAAGGCCGTGTGAAACCAAACGTGCCCCAAGACACCACCACCCGATCGTCGTCGGAGCTCCACCTTTACTTCGTCCCAAACGAGCACTTGGTTGTCCTTCATTTCTAGCTCCATGACCTCTTCCGAAGTACCTATACGTCGTTGACGGAAGCTACCATTCAAATCGTACACTGCTGCACGGGGTCGAATCGCACCACACTCTACTCGAACACGCCAGTCACCAGCACTCGGGTAAGTTTTCTTGTGGCCGGCAACGCCACACAGCACAACGGCGACCAGTACGAGATTAACTCGAGCAGGTAACACAGGTTCTGCATGTGGACGCGGCGTCGATCCAATAACTCCTCGTGGAGACCCAGTCTCAGGCATTATTTGAGTCTCTCGCAACCACTGCGTGTGGTAGTCTGTTAATGTCATTGCTCGCTCACGAACCTCTTCGTCCTCATATGAACCGAGTACTTCGACGTCTTCGGTGCTTTCAGAGCGGCGACACATTTCGCCAAAGTAGCCAACGAATCGCCTTTGGCTCAGGATCGTCACGCCTTGAAGTTTCATTGACCGTGCAGCCGCAAAGTACTCGAGTGCACCGTGAGCAGAGCGCCACATCCGAGCGTATAGCATGTAAGTGCACAGCATGACGCCTGTGCGACCTTTTCCAGCTTTGCAATGCACAGCCACGACATTTTCGGGATTTTCGTTCAGCCACGCATGTACGTCTCGGCAGAACGGGAGTATCAATGATAATGGAGGTGGGCAATGGTCTTCGAAGCTGAACTCAGCTACACGTCCGTGAAACTTCGCATCGGGTGCGTAGCGGCGCTCCACACACAAATTGTAAACGCGATATCTACCAGGGTGGCGCTGCTCGAAGAACCGAAAGACATCGCGATAATGGTTCCGGTAGATGCCCTCGATTTTCTCTGCTGGGTAGCCCAATGCTACGAGTCGCTGGGTGACGTAGGTCAAGTCTAAATCAAAACCGTCCGAGGAGAATCGTCGTTTCTCCTTGGACACCAGTTGCTTCAAGCGGCTGGTAAGTCCTCCAGTGTGTCGCCTCGAGGAAGTTGGACTTGAGGAAGGTGATGATATCGGAGATATTCGCTCAGCATCGGGTTGAGCGTCGATTTTGAGTTCCGATCGTCCGAAAAACGTTGATCGGATGCTTGAAGGCGAACGCGAAGCACTTCGGCTAACTGGTGAAGGAGGCGGTGCTGGCGGGGATTCCGAGGCGCCAATTTGTTCCCATGCTGCTACGGGTGACGGTGGAGAGGTCGGATCGCTTGGTGAAGCTGGTGTTTGATCGGAAGTAGCAGACTTGCCATCCTTCCCTTTGTGTAAGTTTTTGTCACTGAGTCCGACCTGCTTTGCTCGTGTGAGCGACAGCACTCGCTGCATGGTGATGAACTTTGATGCTAACTATTGCTGATGGCTACCGTAAGAGGGGAATTGCAATGTGAGTCACTGAGCATTTTAACCATACCAAGATGTAGGAATTACCACGATGCGATCGACAGGCGATGACTAACGAGAAAATGCGGCTCAGCGACGATGCTGCTGGGCTGATCGTCTATTTCAAGGAGCAGCTCCTGAAACCAATTTTGGTCGTGGAGAGCAGAACGTTCTAGTTGAAGCTCCTAACGATATTCTCCTAGATGATCGGTACATGTATCTGGCGATAGAATGCAATTGCTAGTCAAATTCAACTTCGGGGTTAACTGCGTCGAGTGCCGGTGATTCGTAGTTAGTGTATAGCGCATATTGGTAGACCAGATGTGGAATGGACGGTTTGAATGTCCGTGAGCGGCAGCCCAGTAACTCGTCGATCATTGCCGCATTTTCTTCTAAGGTTTTCAGACAAACACCGATGAGTATTCGAGTGAAGAGCTACTGCAGCAGAATTTGACTTACGTATGGTGGAGAGCAAGATTTTGCTGTCTTTGGAGCGCAATAGCAGCTTGATGGCTTTTGTATAGAGTTCCCAGACCTCACGAGTGATAAAAGGAGGATCCACCACGACGAAATCGAAAGTACCCAATAACTCCGATGGTACATTCTGAGGTTTGTTGAAGTCGAAAGGGACAAATTGTTCACCTTCAGATGCAAACTTGTTATCGAACTGCGAGACACAGCATAAAGATGTCAGAATACTTTTCAATAGCAAGTCGCGACTTGACATGATCGCGTACGTCAAATAGAAAACAGTCGTGTTGATTTGAATCATCACTTTGCAACGTCTTGACGGCGAAATAAACGCTTGGAGTTGATAAGAAGGCAATACGACCGCCTCGCTCTGGTGTCTCAGCGATAGCTTCCTTTGCAAGTGTTGCCACGGTATCGATCGAGTACCAATACTGGTTCAGCTCCTCTTTCTGCAAATACGTCAACTGAGAGGGTTAGCACGAAGGTATGAAGGAAGCAATGCTAGGTGATAAGAATACGAACCTCAGGGAATTTTTGCCAGAACGTGCGTGTACGCTGTGTTTGCATTGCCTTCATCTGCTCCGTTTGGCCTCCAATTTGAAAGTGCAGCGTTGTAGCATCTCAACGGACGCAAAGTTGAAAAGACATCCTAGAAACGGTTGTGTGTACGATGTTCTCAATCGTCTCTATGAAGTATTATTCATGTCTAATCTACCTTTCAACAAAGGCACAACCTCGTTGTACCAACAACTAACTGTTCGACCGTCCAGGAGATCGAACCAAACCCACACGGAAAAGCTGGTCCAGTACTGTGCTCGACGACTCCCGCTTGATCGAACCTCTCGAAGAGCGTGATCCTGATGACAAGGAGAGCGAGTCTGTTGTTGGTTCTTCTTCACTGCTTGGTCTGTTGTTTCCAGAACGCTCCAGAGAAATGGTATCAATCAGCTCCTCGGAGTCAAACGGTTTGCACTCTAACACGCTTTCAACTAACTTTCGCTGGAGGCGTTGGTATGACGAGTTCGTCTCGCAACCACCTGCACATGCGCAGGTTCCTCCATACTCCACCGGTAAATTCTCAGCATCGATGAATTCCAACAACGCTGCAGCCGTCTCACTCTCCGTCAGGATGTTAGTCTTCGCGCGAGTAGCTTCGTTCATAAGAGGCTTCAGACCCTTCCACGCCATACCGAACCAAGATGGCACATTCACGATGAAAATCTTGAACGATCGCTGCGGGTAGTGGCGCTGCATAACTCCCGTGCAGCGGCGAATGAACTCAAACACTTCACCACCCATGTCCCGCATTCCCATACCTCGCGCGTCTAGCACGATACACATCTTCTGCGTCTCGCTTGCAACACATGCCTCACACGGGCATATCTGGTGCGCTGCGTATTTGAGCGTGAACTCCATGGCGAATAAATAATGCATGAAGAGTGCTTCTTGTGTGACACCAACTTTCTTGAGTTTCGCGATGTTGATGGAGCCGATCTTCTCGATGTAGATGGGGTGACCTAGTTTGTCGTGCTTATGGAGGAACTGCGTGTAGTGTCTACAGCATCAAGTTACCAGCAATCAACGTCAGGTATCGAGTAAAGTGAATTGAGCCGGGGAGGTCACGTACGTCTTGATGGTGTCATAATGTGTCTGAGGCACAGTCAGAATGGAGTCGACTCTCATCTGCTTCCTCCATGCCAATGTCGTTTGGTAGCGCTCGGTCGCTTTAGCAACATTTCCATTTTCAGCAACCAGGAACGCCGGTGGAATCGCCATCTTCTGGTTTGTATTACTTGCGACGTCTGCTTTGCCTATCCGAGCTGAATGTGTGCCTTTCTGATAGACACCAATGGCACGACGGATTCATGAGAACACTGAAGGTATCGGCCACTGCTAAGTATATTGCGCTACGAACCTCTGGCGTCTTGTGTCGAAACACCCGCCCCCAACCGCGCTGTGCGTTTTCTCTCATCTGTCCGATGTCTGGCTGATTCAGCACTACTGATTCAGCTAAGTAAGAAACGGTCGGATGTTTTTACATTTCACACATCACTATCTATCATGCTGTAGTCCTGACGTCACTTGAGCACTTCCGTCGTATTAGCGGTCGGCTGGTTGTCGGCCACCGGACTGGCTTCCTTGGCGCGAGGTGACACGATGGGCGAACGCTCAGGGCTTGCCGCTGGTGGTGGCGACTTGAGTTTCAATTGGTCGATCGCGCCCGAAATTGAGTCCACCCAGTTGTTCAGCACATACGCCGTTGGGGCGTAAAGCAGCAATGAGTGCCCGTTGGCAGCCATCAGAGGCGTGATGATCTCAAAGCTGTTATTCTGCTTGGTAGTCTTCTGCACCACGGTATCGTGAGTCAACGACACGATCTGGTAAATCTCCGAGTCCAAAGTCTTGGCGAATCGGATAAATTGAGGGTGCAGGATGAAAAGCTGCCGATGCCAGATCGGGTTGAATTGCTTGTGCCGCAGTGATCGCTTGAGCAAGTATCCCGCCTTCAGAACCTCCTCGCTAAAGAACCCGGACGGAATGGAACGACAGAACCCCTCATCGTCGACGCCGTCAAGCATAAAACTGTCCTCAGCACCACTACTTCCAACGCGGAAGAGTTGATCCAGAACAGCAGTAGCAGACGTTTCACGCTTCATAGGACCCATTGTAGGAGGAAGTGAAGACGCTTGTGTCGCCTCGGTCGATGCCTCACCTTCGCTGCTCGATCTGCTTTCACCCGAACGCTCTCTCTCGATAATCTGAACGAGTTCTTCAGACTCGAACGGCTTGCACTCTAACACGCTTTCAACTAACTTTCGCTGGAGGCGTTGGTATGACGAGTTCGTCTCGCAACCACCTGCACATGCGCAGGTTCCTCCATACTCCACCGGTAAATTCTCAGCATCGATGAATTCCAACAACGCTGCAGCCGTCTCACTCTCCGTCAGGATGTTAGTCTTCGCGCGAGTAGCTTCGTTCATAAGAGGCTTCAGACCCTTCCACGCCATACCGAACCAAGATGGCACATTCACGATGAAAATCTTGAACGATCGCTGCGGGTAGTGGCGCTGCATCACACCTGTGCAGCGGCGAACGAACTCAAACACTTCACCACCCATGTCACGCATTCCGATACCGCGAGCATCTAGCACGATACACAACTTCTGCGTCTCGCTTGCAACACATGCCTCACACGGGCATATCTGGTGCGCTGCGTACTTGAGCGTGAACTCCATGGCGAATAAATAATGTTTGAAGAGTGTGTCCTGCGAGACACCAACCTTTTTAAGTTGAGGGATGTTGATGGAGCCGACCTTTTCGATGTAAAGTGGGTGGCCAAGTTTGTCGTGCTTATGGAGAAATTGAGTGTAGTTCCTGCAGAAGAGAAGCATGCCTATTAGCGACCAATCTGAATAAGGATTGAAAAAATCACTTACGCTTTGATGATGTCGTAATGCGTTTGGGGCATAGTCAGGATTGAGTCAGCCATCACTTCCTTCCTCCAGGCCAACGTAGACTCATAACGCTCCATCGCCTTGGCGACATCTCCATTCTCCGCTACGAGGAAAGCTGATGGGACCTTGATTGACGCTGTTTTCTGCAATGTATTGCCGATCTTTTCCAACCGTTCAGCTTCCGAGGTCTCAAGCGCCAGAACCGTAAAGTCCCAGTTACCAAGAAAATGCCGTAAGTGGTGTTCATCTGACGGTTTGACCTGTCTAGCAGTGACCACCTTACCGGGGAAGAATACTTCCACCAAAAAGACCACAACTGCAGCACCAAGACCAACGTAAATGGCAGGAAGGACTACCACCGAGCCAAATACGTGTGTGAACACGGATGCTGCAGCCAAATATGCCAGGACAATACCACACGAAAGCTTGAAAATCTGTCGATAGGTGCCGCGGAATGTGCCACGGATGTCCACCTTTTTTCGATCTACAGCACGAGTTGCCCGGAGAAGAACTCGCATTGGGCGCTTTCCGTTGAGCACCACGCGATAGAAAGCACGGCCCTCATGTTTCAGGAACCGTTGGCAGGGAACACGCACTCGCCCTCCGTCTGAGAAGCGCAATACCAGTGTCATCGAGCGCCGTACATCATGTAGCAAGAGAGGACTGCCCACCTCTGCATCTGTTCTCGTAGATATCAAAATACGAGTGCTTGTAGAGTGATGTTCAGCTTCATCCGTGCTTTTATCATCAACATCATTGCTGTTACTGCTAGACTCGTTCTTCTTCACGTCCTTAATATCAATTGACTGGATTGTCGGGAATTCCAGGCCGTGCATTTCAAACAGGATAGTTTTACCACGACCATCGCATCGCAAGAATCCTCCTTGTACAGGTGCCGATTCCTGCTGCTTGCTAAAATGTGTGATAACGCGGTTGAATTTGGACCGCACTCGGTTCGAGTCTGCCACGTCAATGATGAGATTACGATCTCCGTAGTACATCACTTTACCCATAGTCCGCAGCGCCGCCGTAGCCAAATGAAGTTCTACCTGTGTCGGTTTACCGAAAGTGGTTTCCGCCATCGTCTTCGTCGTCTTAGCCAAATTACTAAAGAACAGAAAGTTGTCCTCCTCATCCGACGAGTCTGAGCTACTATCATCTCCGGTATCCGGTTGCAACTGATAGAACGACAGGTACATTTCACCTGGCGTATTCGACTCCTTCGGTCCAAAGCACCCATTCTTGGTGCTTGGACCGACGCCCATTTTGTTGTTCCAGACTCGTCCATCTGCATCCTGAAGGACCACCACATCTCCGTAGCTCACAGGCGTCCCCACACCCAGTCCACAATTGGACAAAATGACGAATGTCGACGGTTTGAACTGCTTCGCTGCACACGGAGCAATAGGCGGGATGCACGCTAGTTCATCCTGCTTTTGAGGATTCTTGGATGCTAGAAATCTTTTGCTGCCTTCAAATGTCCCGACGTAGCCCCCCGTGCCCTCCGTTGCAGCGTATTTGCTGCGTGCAAAGAGGCGAATAGTGTCACCGTAACGCACCGCCACGTGGGGTGGCGAGCTCTTGGAGATTGTATCCAAGGGCATGGAGCCTCGCACCGCCACATCGTGGTGATGATAGAGGGGTGGGTTGAAGCTCGGGGCTGTGCGGGAGGCAGCACGAGGTCGGATCTCGATTGGAACTGGCGGTGTGTCCATGCTACTGCTGTCCCCGCTGTTGCTGGAGCTGCGGTGGAAGCCGATGCTGATGCCCCCGCGTCCGCTGGATGATCCACTCCCGTCCTCCTCGAGCTTCGTACGCCTCCTTCGGGAGCGCAATGACACGCCGGAGAAGAGCGTGTTGCCGTTGGGCGGCGCAGTCACGCCCTTGACGGCGCCCAGGAGCTGCATCGAAGGTGTCTGCGCTCTGATGCTCAGGATGTCGAGTGCTTGGTCTCGTTGCCCTTTTGCTCTCTCCCTGGTCCGACTCGTTTTTACCGCGGATCAGACTAATTCATATCAGTAAGTATTAGTTAAATATCATTTAATTCAGTATAGTGTTAATAATGTTACTTGTAAAATTTCTACTCTACTTAAATAGCGAAAGACGGTTTTATGATGTCAGCATTTTCCTGCGACGTGTGACGCCATGTTGTGGCGCGCTGCCCGGCACTGTTGTTCATCGCTACGATTTTCACTGTGGTCTTTAGTGATCGGTGCAGCAACTAGCAGAACAGGAAAAGCTGCTAACAGTTACTACCGGAAACTCCTCAATCAATTACTCGTTACCAACGATCGTAGTTGCCAAATGAACGCACGAAAGACTTTGGCCAATTCATGACGGATGATTTTCCACTTGTCAATTCCTGCGCAGGGACGTAAAACATGCCAGAAAGCCGGTAGTGTGTTCGTGACGATAAAGCGAGCTCCGTCATTAATGCGCAACGAACTATCTCACTGGCGTCGTCACACAAGTTTTGCCTGTCCACCACTACTGGCAAGTAAAATTCGCGATCTACTATCTCGAATGAAAATTTAGGAGCTTCGTCTACATGTGTGGAGTGGTTGGTTGCCGGGAAGCATCTTGCAGAATGACTTCAATGAAAATTTGCCAGTCGTCACTATCCTATCTGCTGCAATAGTCACCACACCGCTAACGCACCGTGATGAGCTGCGGGGTTGCAACAGCAAACGCATCTGAGGAAGAAGGAAGGGGTGCATGTTCAATCAAACGGGCTCATATCGATAAAATCAAATCACATGTATGGGGATGACTATGCAGGCCGGACAACAGAGCGAACTTCGCTGTTTAGGTAAGAGAGAGTTCGCTCGTTGTTCGAGCGCTCCTACTTCCGGGGCGGCGTGGCCGGACGCTGCGTGCCCAGTCCGTTGTAAGCATAGCGCTGCTTCTTCTCGGCCGGCTTGAGAATCTGGAACGAGCACATGAGTGTCTCATCCACTGACATCATAGCACCAGCGTTATCGAATTCGCCGCAGTAGTTGGGAGCTGAAAACAGCGTGACCAACTGGCGCTTGGCGAAGAATTCATAGCCATCCTCTACCACCTGATGGGCTCGGCAGATCAAATCAAGGTCGTGACGCTTCAGGAACTGGCTAACGATGTCGGGGCCGAACGTGAAAGACACACCACGATCGTTCTCTCCCCATCCCATAATGTCCTTATCAGGGTCAGACCACAGCAAGTCACAGAGCAGACCCGTGTCGGGCACATCCGTGGGGCGCACGAATCGCTTGATCTGCTCCATCTGACTAAGTTCGGGCGACAGACCGCCGTGCATGCAGAAGATCTTCTCATCGACAATAGCAGCCACAGGCAGGCAGTTGAAGCAGTCCGTGAACGTCTTCCAGAGCTTGATGTTGTAACGACGCTTGCATTCGTCATAGAAGCCGTAGATCCGGTTAATCGACGCGCACTCGTGGTTGCCACGCAGGATGAAGAAGTTCTCTGGGTACTTGATCTTGTAGGCCAGCAGCAGGCAGATGGTCTCCAGACTCTGTTTGCCACGGTCCACGTAGTCTCTAGTATAATCATGTCAGACTTCTCCACTCTCTTCATTTCAGCACTACAACAACAGCACTTTGCATGTCCAGTCACTCACCCGAGGAACAGATAGTTGGCATCCGGGGGGAAGCCGCCGTACTCGAAGAGACGCAGCAGGTCGTAGTACTGGCCGTGAATATCACCTGCAGAGCGCAAAACAGCGTGAGCGAGCTCGTTCCTTAGCGGGTCAATGACCCTCCCCTCTCTGGACTACTGAGCGAGTCTATGGCTGTCGTAACGCACCGCAAATCTTGATAGGCGCCTCCAATTCCACCAGAATCGGCTGCGCTAGGAAGACCTCGCGGGCGTGCAGACACAACCCGCGGATCTCCGTCTCCGTGAGGTTCACCTGCTTGCCGGGGCGCGCGCCGCGCACACTCAGCAGCTTCTCGATGATGCTGTCTACGTCGATGGGCTCTAGTCCGGACGACGCCATGGCTCTCGCTTGCTCTTGGCCGTTCCTTCTTCGGTCTGGTGTCCAGTCCCCCCCTTTGCTGGATGTTTCGCAAAGAACAACAACGATTGGATAAAAAGGACGCGGTAAGTTGATTGTTTCGGCCAATTGACGTCCGCGGAAGAGGACAAAAGCAAGAGATTGCCGACTTTGCCAACGTTAAAATCGCTGAACTTTGTAGCTTTCAACGATATTTGAGTGAGAGATTTCCGAGTCAAGTTCTGCATTTACATGCTAGAGTTGGTTCTGACTAGGCAAGTATGCACACTGTGTAGTTAATTAGGATTAACTTCAGATGAACTAAGAGTATTTTTACCGACAGGGATTTCCTCTGTGGGCAAGTGTTCCTGTGCCTAGTGTTCTCACTTGATTCTCGCCGTCGGAAAGCTCTACCATCCTACTGCGTATCCGACACTACTACTGAATGAACGCTATCAGCGATCCCTTTCGTCATGACAACGGAGTCTGTCGAGTCAACTTGCAGTGATTGAGACAACGTTGTCTTTGAGTGTTGTCCAGGGCATTACTCCGAGCTCTCCATGTAGCAAACGCATCCTTGACGCTCCGTATGTGCGACCCTCGGACGAGCTGTCAAACTAAAGCGTTGCTGAAGTCAGCGCCAATGATCATGCGAATCCGGTGTTGTGATCGGTCGAAGCGGCAGTCCTCTTTCTGTCTTGTCAACGTTATCAGCAGTCCGGTGCCAACTTGGCACTACCAAATATTACCAACGGCTTGTGGCAAGACCAACGAGCAGTGATGCTGCATCAATGATGCAACAGGAAAGTGTCACTGCCGGTTAAGCGCCCAAGTTGCTGCCCTGGCACATGTTGCAGACTTCCAGCAGAACTCTGATACAGCCGCTATCGAGTTACGACCAGACGAAAGAGCGATCGCTTCCTGTGGTTTTCAATTTCCCTGCATCACCAGATCTCCTCCTGTAATAGATGCCACATGTTCAGGAAACAACAGCCCCTTCATCAACGCATACCCTGGTACATTTTATTTGTGCTGCTAGTCGTGTGTATCCTTATTCAGGGAAAGGCGGAGGGGCACACAAGGAGAAAAAGGGGGAAGAGCAAGCACCTCCACACTTGTCGACGCTTGCAGCTCCAAGCTCGCGCGCGTCCGACCGGATCCTCCTGGTCGTGTCCGTCTCTCATGGTGTACGTGGTGTTGACCACATTGCCCTCTTGCTCTCTCGAATCCGCATTGTGTCTTATGCTCATGAACCGCAGGGAAGACAAGAAGCGGAAGCCGTCGCGGGACTTCCCAGCGCACGCGCAGGTGCCTGTGGGCAAAGTGCATCCCAATGGATCGTCCTCCAAGTGCGTTCCTCAGTCTCTATCCCTATCAACGTCACTAATTGTATCCAATCTTTTGCACAGAGTGCGCGTGGAGCTCAACACGTCGGCGCCGTCCGTACCGCCCATGCGCGACCCGTTCCACATCCTCAACTTTGACGGGGACGACGGACTGCCCACCAGTCGCTCCATGCCGCGCACAGGCTCCGTCATGTCCGTGGACTCGGTCTCCTCCGTCTTGTCAGTGGACGAGTCGTTCCAGTTTACAGGGGAAGAACAAGACGAGGAAGATGTGACCAAGCTGCCGAAAGACCAACGACCGGCTCAGCCTGCAGATGAACGAGAATACTTTGAACGGATGTGGGCCGAGAACTTTAAAAATTCAGAGGCACAGGTCAATAGCACGACGGGATACTTGCCTGTGGGGGCTGCAGGTCGATTGAACCGCATTAAAGGGTTCTCATTTGCACGGGATCAAGTATCGCACAAATTGTACGCTGTCTTTCGACTGGAGATTGAATGCATTGTCAGTGAGAAACAGTGGACGATCTATCGACGGTTCCACGACTTTAAACAGCTTGCACATCAGTTGAAAAACGAGTCTGTGCGGATTTCAGCAGTGCCTACGCGGACGTTAATGCGCTCGTTGGACCCGAACTTCCTACGCAAACGTCAACTGGAGCTGGACAGGTGGTTGCGCGAAGTACTGATGCTCATTAGTCTCGAAAATTGCAAGATTGACTCGGACAGATACACGGAGTGCTGCGGAAATCGTGGATTCCATGCGAGTGTGCGCCTCATTCGCCATTTTCTCACGCACAAAGCTAATGAGCCGCCAGTTTTCGAGGAATCGTCCTCATCTTCAGGATCTAATGTGCTATCAAACTCGTCAAGTGGGTTCTCATTTTCAAGTTCGGGTTCTGGACGACCACCGTTATTTAGTACGTCAGAGCAAAAGACCGACTCGGAATCGATGTCATACGAGGTGGATGAAAGTGGCAGTTCGCGTGGTAGGAGAATTCGCGTTGGGTCAGCTGACCAGGTCTCTTCAAGTTCCCGTGGTGGCAGAATTCGTGTAGACTCTGCCGATCAGGGCAGCTCTCGTGGTGGTAGGGCTCGTGTAGCCTCGGCTGATCATGGATCTAGTTCTCGCGGTGAAAGGTCCCGTGTGAAGTCATTACCGAAAGACGAGCCAATGGACGATGGTCGAGATGCACCCTTTAATGCATCTACACTGGCTGAGCAGCGACGAAGTGTGATACTTCAGGATGCCGATGACGAAGAGGAAGATTTTGACGACGAAAGCAGTTCCAGGCGGCGAAGTAATAAGGTGTCGCTGAAACAATTCGATGTGTTGCGTATGATCGGTAAGGGATCGTTCGGAAAGGTACTGCTTGTGCGAAAGAAGCATTCATCACAGTTGTTCGCGGTCAAAATTCTGAGTAAGCCGGCGATCGTGAAGAAGCAGCAAGTGGAGCATACGCGGACAGAACGTCGCGTCCTAGCCTCTGTATCACACCCGTTTGTGGTTTGTCTGCACTACGCTTTCCAGACGAAGGACAAATTGTACTTTGTACTGGACTACTGTCCTGGTGGAGACTTATTCTTCCACCTTAGTCGATGCGGATGTTTCCCTGAGGCAATGGCAAAATTTTATGCGGCCGAGATTGTTTTGGCTCTTATTCATTTACACGAACAAGGTATCGTATACCGAGACCTCAAACCAGAGAATATTATGCTGGATGTGGATGGGCACGTGAAACTTGCCGACTTCGGACTGGCCAAGGAGGGTATCACAAGCGAACTCAATGGGACGTACACCATGTGTGGTACGCCTGAGTACTTGCCTCCTGAGATTCTTAACCGTGCTGGCCATGGTACAGCTGTGGACTGGTGGAATTTGGGTATGGTGCTTTATGAAATGCTGACTGGAAGACCACCTTGGTACACTCAAGACCGACAGGAACTGTTCAATCGTCTCCGTGGTGCCGAGCTCGAGTTTCCGCAGGGATTGACACCTGAGGCGATGAACCTGATTGAAGGTTTGCTCATGCGTGACCCGGCTAAGCGACTTGGCGCTATTGATGTCCGTGAGATTACCTATCATCCGTTCTTTGCTGAAATCGATTGGAATTTGCTGTATAACCGTCAGGTACAGCCTCTTTACCGTCCGTGCCAGTACACAGACCCTATTGACGCTGCCAATTTCGAAGAGGAATTTACCAAGTTGCCTCTTGCCCAGATTGATAGTGCTGGCCTCAGTGTTGCAACTAACGAACTACAAGAAAGGAGTGATAACGGAGCTTCTAGTGTTGAAGGAAGAGATCCGGCTGACAACATAGCTGCCGCTGCCGAGGCTGCGGGTATTGGAGCAGGTGTGTCAAATGGTATCGCTGGCAGTACTGGTACGAGCATAAGCAGCAGTGAACGCAACAGCACGCTACGGAACTTGTCGTACACGTTTGCTGGGTTCACGTACGACGGTACAAACCCGTCACTCGCACGATCGGGCAGTTTCTCGCGATCATCACGATCAAATTTCATGAACGGCGAATAAGTTGCTTCATGGTTCATACATTATTAATCCAAGAAGCAATAGCAGGAGCTGAAGCGGTAACCACACGTTACGATCTAGATTTCTTCGGATGGAACGGTGGAACAGACTGCTTTTGATCTGTTGATCATAACTCATTTGACCTACTAGTACGCTAGGTGAGAATGAGTCCCAGATTGTGCGAGAATGTAATTAATCGTCACGTTCTACACGTTCTTATGTACACAGTGCCTTAGTTCTTCGATGCAGCAAACTTGGCACATTCCACCGTGTTTTTCAACAGCATGGCGATAGTCATGGGCCCAATGCCACCAGGCACAGGTGTGATGGCCGAGACGCGTTCACTAGCAGCGGCAAAGTCCACATCACCCAAAATCTTGTATCCCTTTTTGCTAGTGGCGTCATCCACGTAGCTGATACCAACATCCACGACAACAGCTCCTTCTGCGAGCCAGTCGCCCTTGACAAGCTCCGGTTGTCCAGTTCCAACGAACACCACTTCCGCCTGTCGGACCTTGTCGGCCAAGTTCTTGGTCTTCGAGTGGCACGTCGTCACTGTGGCGTTAGCAGCCAGTAGCATGAGCGACAGTGGCAGCCCTACCAACTGCCCACGACCAACGACAATCACGTCCTTGCCTGCGAGTTCGATCCCGTTACGGGCCAGAATCTCCAGACAACCAGCAGGTGTACAAGGCTGCAATTGCAACTCTGTTTCCCCCGTCATTTTGGGCTTCGCTAACCGTGCAAAATGGTGCGAGTGCAGTCCGTCCACATCTTTGAGAGGGCTGATGGTCTCCAGCAAATTCTCCTCATGAGCCTTCAAATGGTCAGGCAGCGGCAACTGCAGCAGGACACCGTGGACGTTGTCATCAGCGTTGAGTGACTGGATCAGATCCTGCAGCTCTTCGAATGCAATGGACTCGGCCAGCTCGTGCACATGGGGGGTGATGCCAACGCGCGTGCAGGCGTTCTTTTTGAGCCGCACATACGTCTTGGAGTCTTGGTTGGAGCCTACCAATAGCAGAGCGATAGTGGGCGTCACGCTAAGCGTCGGAATCAGCTCCTTCAGCTCCGTCTCGACCTCTTTGCTGCACAACTTGCCGTCCAGAAGCCTTGCCATGGTGAGCAATAATGGATGGCTATCAACTGTTTTTAATGAATATTTTAATATTATTAATTATAATATGAAGTTTTATTAAAATAAAACTTCCAGTGTTTTTAATTTAAAATATATCAGCGTCTAATTTGTTTTTAAAATCTGTTTTTACTCGATACCATACGACATAATTCAGGTTTGTATTGTTTCAATAAGTGCGAATACCGGTACTGAACACTACTTTCATCATACCAGATTCCTGTGGAGACTCATGTGACAGGGTGACACGAGCACTTTGCTTCAGGAAGCGTGCTATCAAAAGAGTTTACAAACTCTAAGTGAACGGCAGTTCACTAGTCCCTGGTCTAAGGGGACTAAATAGTCAATTTAGAGTAAGTTTTAGACTGATTTATTTATGTCATTTGGCCTGTAATACAAATTACTAATTAACTATAGTTTGTTCCTATACATGTATGTAAAAGTATATTGGTTGGCCCTCTGCCGCCCGACTTACGTGGCAGTGGTGTGACCCACACCACTTATGACTGAGTAATCACAAAAAAAGAATACTCTCAGAAGTATATCTATTTCTAGAGGCGGTGCCCTATCTGGGTACCCCCCGTTACCCCTCCCCCACTAAGATTTGGAATACCCCAACCAATGAGGAGATAGGAAGAGAGCACCGCTGTGACGGGGTCACACGAGCACCTTGCTTAGAGGAAGCGTGCTATTAAGAGTATATAAACTCTAAGTGAACGGCAGTTCACTAGGAGGGGACTTAATAGCCAGTTTAGAGTAGATTTTAGACTGATTTATTTATAGTTAATTAGGTCCATTTGGCCTGTAATACAAACTCCTAATTAACTATATTTTAACCTAATTATGCATATAAAAGGTAGGTTTAATGTTATTGGTTGGCCCTCAGCCACCGAACCTACGTGGCAGTAGTGTGGTTCACATCATAGTGTGATCCACACCACTCCAGCAGAGTATTAAAACAAATACTCACAGAAGTATATCTACTTCTAAAGGCGGTACCCTTTCTGGGGTACCCCTTTCATGTAACCCCGTTACATCCTCCCCCACTTAGGTTGGAAACACCCCCAACCAATGAGGAGTTAGAAAGAGAGCTCCTGTGGTGTAGCGGGATCAGCAAAATCTGCGAGATCGCTAGATCCAACTTCCCACCAATGCCCGGACACCGACTAACGAAGGGGGTCCTCCGATGATCCGTGATCTGCTGAACTTGCTCACCTTGTGTACCCGTCGGTTGGGCTGGATCTTCCTCTCTTGGTGACTGCTAAGTTGCTCGATCTGTGCTGGTTGAACGTCTTGGCGTGACGTTGGGGTCGTAGAGTGGCGTGGAAGTCTTCACACCACTCGCCAGTAGTAGATCCGGAGTCCAAGCGATTAGATCAAGCTTGGATCCGGCGGCCTAGATCTGGATCTGGCCTTGTAGTGATTCCTTTAGTGTTGATTTCCCTTTACGCGGGGTCCTTTGATTGCTTGGCGCTTCCTATAGCGCGATCTTGATACTTGAGAAACCGAAGATCTACCGGCTAAGCAATTAATACCGGGATCTTGGATCTGCACTTAGGGTAAGATACTAGGAGGTTGGATCTAGCCAATATATTATCTAGATATTATCAACCACCCTAGATCTATACATCTAAATCGCTATTAATACCGTAGGGCCAATGTAGTTCCCGTTTCCAGGCGCGTAGCGAAGAACTTGTGTCGTACGATGCAAATTCGGTTCTCCTTTAATGTTAAGACCTATCCCATCCTGTATCCTATCCTTAACGACACATCGACTGATTACGCTATCCTGATTCTTGTCCTTTCTTATTCTCACCATCCTGGCAGTCGACATCTTTGCAGATCACCTTGGATCTGAACCATAAACATTAGATCACTAGTCGCACTATCGTGATCTGGACTTCTCCTTTCCCCAATATCGTAATCATCCACCATAATGTCCAGATCACACGTCTCCCGAGTCAGATCATGCCTTAACAAGGCCAAATCACGCTGATCCAATTCCAGATCGGCTAGATCTTCTTGATCCTGTTGATCTGGGGCTTCCATGCATGATCCAGTGACAATACTTCGTGATAATCGTAATCATAACGTATCTGAGCTTATTCCATGCTGCTAATCCTCCAATCATCGTTCATCCTTGCCCTAATGTCCCTGGACCCCGGATCCCTCGGATCCGCCTATGGATCTAGGTTCATGAGCCTTGATCTAAGTTCCCCGAATAGACCCGCATATGTGAACCGATCTGGTCTCCACAGATCTAGATTATGACCCAGATCTGAACATCTAGGCTTGGATCACCAGTTTCCACAATGCATATAGACATACTGTTGCACCCATACTACAATCCTGCAAGTCCCACATCATCCATATCCATACGAGATCATCCCAACCCTTCGGATCTGGGTATATGTATAGATCGTATGTCAATACATCTATCACATCCCACCCAAGGTGTCACTAATCTCCATCAATCTTATCCATCAACTGGATCCACCACCGGATCAACCCACATCAGCTCGTCATCTACACCAATCACATCACGTCAGGTTCGATCACGTCCAACTCGGATCTTTCCTGGATATTCCAATGCCAAATCTTTTGCATCCACTTCACCACACTCCGCTCTCTTTCCTGTCCTTGTCGATACCCATCGACGAGCCACAGTTGTGGCTTGAAGGCTTTCATTCAGCCTTTTCGCGCGCTAGGCACCCCGAGGTTTCCACGTCAACCTCCTTCAAGATGCCTAAGAAGGCAAGCACCCGCGGCGCTTCGGTGCCTTCTAAGTCTAAGACCTCGCGGTCTTAGACTGCAAAGGCCAAGTCGAAAGACAAGGCCGCTCCGCGAAAGGAAGTCCGCAAGGCGGCTTCCGAGGCAGGCAGCAAGGGCACGGCTGCTGCTGCCAGCCAAGAAGGGAGTTCGCGACGCAGTCGCTCGCGCTCCCTGTCACCCGACGATAGGCCGAATCCTCGGTTCGCCTATCGGGACCACAGTCCTGGGTCAGAGTTTCCGGAATTTAACATTCCTATGATCACGGGATCAGAGTCTGACGGGGACTCTCCTGGATCCGCTAAGGACCCACCTTCTTCTCAGTATGCATCTTCACAGGATGCTCCTGCACAGGACGCTCCTTCACAGGACGCTCCTGCTGATGATGCTGAGTCATCAGAGGCAAAGGCAGCTTCGACGAGCTCGCCTGCCGAAAACCTTACCTTGACCGAAGGTAAGGCTCGAGCCCAAGCTGCGAAAGCAGCTTTCCCAAAGCGGGCTGGTGAGGGTGCTGCTGCTGCTAAGAAGCGCGCAGCCCCTGGCTCTCCTACGTCAGAGCCTTCAATCGCTAAGGGGTTCAAATCCCTGTTCGACTCCTCAGACGAGGAGGAAGAGGAGGGGGCTGTCTCCGAGCCCCGAGAGATCTCGAATGATCTCGATGAGCAGCAGGAGCGCTATCAAGCTGCTCAACTGCAAGGCACTCCTGTGCCTCCCACGCCGGTGTATCCTCGCGGATACTACCCACCGGATGCGGGGTCCGGGTCTCCAATGTTCTTGGAGCACCTCAAGGCCCCTCGTGGTTTAAACCATGGGCGCACTTCACGTGGCGCCTATGAGCGTGCCTTGGTTCAAGTCGAACCACTCTTTGTCAATGACATTGAGGCCGCTAGGTGTGTGCTTCTTGCACCACACCGAATTCCTCTTAAGGAATTCACTAGTCTTCGGAAGAAACCGGAAGACCGTGGTGGGCTCTTCCCCGTGTGGGGCTACCCTTGGGTACAGCCCGAGAACACCACAACCCAGACCCAGGCAGAAGACCTGTTCTGGAGATGGGTTTCTCTGAAGAACTTCACAGTTCAGGAGTTAAAAGAACTCCGAGAAGATCGCCTGCTGTCCTATGTCTTGGACCAGCGAGATCTTCGTATTGAGTTTGCCCACTTAGTCGCTAAGCGGCAACTCCACTCCGTCATGGAGGGACTTAGACAGCAGTCTAAGACCAGCGCTCATGATGAGCGCGGGTACGGTTCCGTCAACCCAGGGACCGTACACCGTAAGGCGGCTAAGAAGCAGCGGAGTAGTTACGCCCCGGCTGTTGATCCCAAATCTCAACAGCCTTCGGGCAGTCAACCCGGAGCCGGTCTTCCGGCTCCCACGAGTTCTGTGACGAGGGGTAACCCCGCCACTTCACTAGCAGCTGGCGCTTCCCAGAGCGCCGCCGCTCCTGGACGACCCGCTCCACATGGTAGTGGAGCTCGCCGTTCCGGTCAAGGAGGGCAGGAGGAGCTCTCGCACGCGCTTGAGTACGAGGCACCTTCTCAGCCGTATCCTTCTGGACCCTCATCTTCGGGTCGGGACTCTGTGGGGTCCCTATTAAGCGACGAGGTCCGTCAGCTTCGAGATCGCGTCTATGCGATTGAGATAGCCCTTGGGCTTGGGCCTGGTGGTCAGGCTGCCTCTCAGGCTGGCAAGCCGGGGACCCTTGAGGTCCTTCGCCAAGACTTGGACGCTCTTGGTCGTGAGACTCATGAGCTCCATGGGCGCGTTGACCGCCGAGCTCCGGCTGCTGCTTTGAAGGAGCTCCGTCGAGGCTTAGACGCTCTAAGCCATGAGGTGCATGGTCGTATGCCCTCTTATGAGCCGCAGGGGTATTCGTACCACTCGGCTTATGGGTATAGCTCTTACCCAAGTTCTTCCCATTCGGTACCGTCATACCCTTCGTATGACTCGCGTGGGTACCAGCCTGTATATCATTCGCAGGCTTCGACACCGGCAACTCCGGTTGTCCAGAGAGCTCAGCCTCGTTTCGAGGAGGTGAGTTCTCACCTTGGTCTTCCTCCGTCCGAGAAGGAAGACCCAGCGGATCGTGATACCGCTTAAGACGCCCCACGTAGAACGTCGGGCGCGTCGCCACTGACTTTGGGAGGTCAATGGTATACGCCGCGCCATGTCTGGCCAGGACCGCAAAGGGTCCGATGAAGCGGTGCTTCAACTTGTTGCTCTCTACAGAGCTAACCACCTTTAGCGGTAGGTTCTTAGTGTCTAATAGGACTAATTCACCCTTTTTAAACACGTTTAAGTTTCCTCTTCCTTTTGCATCTGAGTACACCTTTTGTTTGTCTTGGGCTAACGCCATTGCGTCTCTAACCCGGCTGATCAACGTCAGCCTGTTGTCGATAAACGACGACAACTGTCTTTTTAAAGACTCGGGCTCTATTGCTGAGACCTGGGAGGAAAAGGCTTTCCGAGCCTCTCCCCCACTTACGATGGAGGCATCGGTGCCTCCCCGCAAGGTTAGCGGCACCTGGGGGTGTCGTAACCCATTCAAATAGAACGGGGTAAACCCCGTTGATGCGTGTACCGCATTGTTGAGTGCAAACTCAACCATAGGAAGCTGATCCGACCAGGATCGAGGTGCTTCCGCACAAATACTGCGCAGAGTATCTTCGAGCACGCGGTTGACGCGCTCCGTCTGACCATCCGTCTGCGGATGGTCTGCAGTTGACATCGTCAACTTAGTTCCCAACAATTGGAACAGGGTGTCCCAGAACGCACCCGTGAAACGCGGGTCTCTATCCGAGACTATGGTCTCTGGTAGACCATGATAGCGAAACACGCTATCTAGGAACAGCTGTGCAGCTTGTTTCCCGGTGACCTTGTCACGTACCGGAGCAAGATGCACCATCTTGCTCAAACGGCAGACAAACACCAATATGCCGGTGTTGCCCTTGTCATCGGCCGGCAGGCCGAAGACGAAGTCGAGACTCATCGTCTTCCAGCAGTCCGCTGGTACTGGTAGGCTCTGCAGTGGAGCCGAGGCGTGGCCCGAAGGCTTCACCCTCTGACATGTTTCACATGTCTTGACATAGTGTGCCACCCACTTATACATGCGGGGCCACCAAAATGTCTGAGAGACCATTTGGTAGGTCTTCTCCCGATGGTCACTTATCGGCGCATCATGCGCCTCTAGAAGTATGTCATACTTCAGATCCTCGTCGTTTGGAACGACAACCCGAGGAGGATCTCTAGGGTCTACTCTGTAATGAAGTAACCCATCGGCCAGCTCATAACGATGGAGCTGCGCCCGCTGTCGAGGCGAAAGCCTGTCGACTTTGGCGTCCTTGCCATCGGACAAGAACTGCACCAGTGGTGTATAGTTCTCGTCCTCCTGATACGCTAAGCGTATCCGATCGTATAGATCTGTCGTGACCCGACTGACATGAGCTAGCTCATAGCCAGGTCGACGCGACAATGCATCGGCAAGCACGTTGAGCTTGCCCGGCTTGTATTCAACGCGGAAGTTGTATTCCGCGAAGAATGACAGCCACCTCGCCATCCGCTGTGACAGATGCGGTGCGTCAGTGCAGTTCGCAAGGACGCGTGATCAGTGTAGATCACAAAGGGCCTCGTGCCCAAGAGATGAACTCTAAACTTGACAAGAGCGTACTTCATCGCAAGTAGCTCCTTGTCATGAACGGGATAGTTCCGTTCGGCAGCCTTTAGCTGCCTGGACTGGAAGGAGATGACACGTTCGTGTCCCCATCGTCCTTCTGCAACAGCGCAGAGCCTATTGTATAGTCAGAAGCGTCACAGACGACGCTAAATGACTTGTTTCCGTCCGGCAAGGCCAGGACTGGCGCTTGCTGTAAGCTCGCCTTGATGCTATTGAAAGCATCCTGGTGCTGTTGCTCCCAGACCCAGTCGGCATCCTTCTTTAAGAGATCCGACAAGGGTCGAGCTAGTTCAGCGTACCCTGCGCTGTACTTATGAAGATAGTTGGCTAAGCCCAACCACTTCCGGAGGTCCTTCTGCGACCTCTGGGTCGGCCAAGCCGCTATGGCCTTGACCTTCCCTGGATCGGCGCGTACGCCGACCCTGCTAACAAAGAAGCCGAGGACTTTTATCTCCTCAGCTACGAAGACACACTTGTCGATGTTGGCATATAATTTGTTAGCTCTCATGCCCTCAAACACTCGATGGAGGTCACCTCCATAGCCGTCTGGCCGCCTTCGGCACGGCTATGGACGAATATATCGTCGAAGTACGTCTGAGCGAACGTACGCAATGGTCTAAACAATTGTGTGACCAAGCGATTGAACGTCGCTGGGGCATTTGATAGCCCTTGTGGCATCACTAGCCACTCCCAGAGCATCCCGCTCGGGGTGCTCACTGCGGTGAGAGGAATGTCACTCTCCCGCATCAGGATCTGGTAGTATCCGTCTACCAGATCCAGGGCACTGTACAGCGTACAGCCCGACATGTTGTTCAGCAACACATCCTTGCGAGGGATCGGCGTCTGTGCCGGTACCGTCGCATTGTTCAGCTTGTTGTAAGCGTGAACCAGACGCCACTTCCCGTTCGGTTTCCGAACGCAGAAGGTCGGCGTTGAGTGCGGAGACTTCGACTCCCGCACCATGCCCGACTTCGCCTTTTCGGCGAAGAAGGCATCTATGACCTCGCACTGCTCGCGAGGTAGAGGCCACTGCCTCGTGACGCAATACTTTGTGCCAGGCACGAGGTCAATCTCGTGCCGAACTCCCCGATCCGGCGGGAGTTGGGATGGTGGGTGCTTCGACACCACATCCGAGTACTCTTTCACAAGAGGATACACTGGATCTTCCGGGTTCTTGAGAATCTCAGAAACCAAGCGCGTTGCACGCTGCTTCGTGAACCCCTCCAGGACGTCCTCGCCCATTACGGAGGAAGAGTTCAAATCTTCAGGAGAGGTCTCTGGCTTCAGGAGCACCATCTCCGCAATCTCTCCGGCCTTCAACTCGGCCAGGAAGTCCTTCATGGACAATTCCTCGAGGTTCAGCAGTGCTGACACCTCTGGCAGTGCCTCCAGATGGACGGCACCTGCCCTAACTTGACGACTGGACACGCCGTCAAAGACATGGCATTGCTCTTCGACCGGCCATGCCGGTGGAGTCTCAGACTCCGAGTGTGGTACTTGGTTATCCACACGGGAGGTGCTCAACGACACCTCCGCACTCGTACTGGTCTTCTTGACCCCGCGTGGAACTCTGATACCCACGCTAGAGACGCATACTGCGCTCTCGATCTTCTCGGTCTCTTCGACCTCGTGTGGAACTGTGTTACCCACACCGGAGGCGCTCTCAGCGTCCTCCCCAGCAGCCTCAGCTGCTTGCGGACCTATGTTACCCGCTTGCGGAACTACGTTACCCGCCTGTGGACCTATGTTACCCACACAGGAGACGCCTACAGCGCTCTCCTTAGCAGCCTCTGCTGCTTGCGGACCTAAGTTACCCGCCTGGTCAGTGCCGTCCGGCACTGCCACAGTCGAAGCCCATACGGCGCGACAACTCTCAGCGTTGGGACTTGCCGTCGTGGCAATCCCACACGCTTGGCAATGAGCCTTGGTCTCACGACCGGTTGCGAGGCTCATCGCAACATCTTCACTGGAGTCCGTGACTCCCAGTACTTCTTCGGGCGCATAAGCGCCTTGGCGACCATCTCTGGCGCCCCAGTCCCGGACAGAGGTGGGAACATTACTCACCAAAGCTCTGTCGGAGACTGCAGGCCGGCTAGCCCCAATGGCTTTGCCGCGCCAATCGATCCAGGGCTCGTGCTTTTCGAGCCACGGCATGCCCAGGATCAAGTCGTACTTGTCCATGTCTAGGACAAGGAACGACTCCGTGCTGTCAAAGTCTTCAAACTTTACAGCCAGGTCCATACGGACCCCAGGTACGTTAACCACCGTACCATCGGCCAGTCTCACCGAGACCTGGCCCCTGCCTTTGCTTTCTCGCAAAGCATCGGCATACTTGTCGCCATTTCGCGCGACCGTCTGGCGTCAAGCAAAGTTCGTCGACGCCCCAGAGTCAATCAGGACTCTAAAGGGATCTTCATATCCCCGTACACTCGCGTGTACCACGAGCAGTCCGCCGCTGCTCTTTCTCGTCTCGAGAGCACCAAGGCTCTCAGGGGCTAAGCCTCCATGGCGTGCGCCGTCCGCACTCCTACCATGGGGACTTAGATCTTCCCCAGTAGGGCGCCCCGCCCCTACTGGTGACCCCAGTTCCCCTGGCTCTTGGGTCGCGGCTTCTGCCACGGGCCCCTCGAGCCCCTAGGTTTGGAAGGGAACTTCCTTTGCCCTCCCGCAGGGCAGGCACGTTGCATGTGCCCGAGCTTCCCGCATCCGAAGCAACGGATGGGGCTCTGTACGGCCGTACCCAGTTCCATGGGTACCGGCCCGGTGCTAGCTCCAGCTGCTGGAGCTCCTTGCACTGCGCCTGACGACGCATTGTGGCCTTGCCACACCGACGTGGGAGTACGAGCCTGTCGGTGGCTGTACTCCTCCTGGAGGGCGATCTGGATCGCTTCCTCCATAGTGTTCGCATGCACGCGGAACAACTGTGTGCGGGATGGACCCACCTTCAGGCCATCCATGAACACGGTCACTTTGATGTGTTCAGGTAGGGGGTTTCCTACCAGAGATGCAGCGAGTACTCACATCTCCTGGATGTACTCATGCAGCTCACGCTTCCCTTGTTTACAGGCAAGGAAGCGCGAGCGCTGGCGATACTCATAGTTCGCCGGAAGGAAGGCGGCTCTAAGCTGTTGACACAGCTGAGCCCAGGTTGTGAAACAACCCGGCGTTGTCGCTTCGCGCGTGTACGCCCAGGTTTTCGCCCGACCTCCTAGGTTGGACAGGGCGAAAGCGACTCGAGTCGCTCGGTCGAGATTAGAGCCGCGTCCATCGCGAGCTCGACCTCTCGGACCCAGAAGTGGAGGTTCTCTCCCTCCTTTCCCTCATAAGGGTTAACCTTAAGCCTCAACGGCTTAGGTTGGGCTGGCTTCATCTCATCCACGGGGGTTTGCAGCCCCTGTACGTGGGCGATTAGCCCTCTCTCGAAAGTGTCGAACGCCTCGATGCGTTCGACCTGCTCGGCCGGCGTAGCAGCCGCCAAGCTTCGGAGGGTATCTCCTCCAAAGATGCCCACCATCTTCCGGACCGACTCAAACTGAGAGTCGGTCAAATGAGGGAACTCCCCTCTATCCATCCTGGCTTACCTTGTAGGAGCCACAGAGGATTCAGGTAGTCAATCTACCCGCGTAGGCGTGGATTGACTACAAGTGCTACCAAGTGTGACGGGGTCACACGAGCACCTTGCTTAGAGGAAGCGTGCTATTAAGAGTATATAAACTCTAAGTGAACGGCAGTTCACTAGGAGGGGACTTAATAGCCAGTTTAGAGTAGATTTTAGACTGATTTATTTATAGTTAATTAGGTCCATTTGGCCTGTAATACAAACTCCTAATTAACTATATTTTAACCTAATTATGCATATAAAAGGTAGGTTTAATGTTATTGGTTGGCCCTCAGCCACCGAACCTACGTGGCAGTAGTGTGGTTCACATCATAGTGTGATCCACACCACTCCAGCAGAGTATTAAAACAAATACTCACAGAAGTATATCTACTTCTAAAGGCGGTACCCTTTCTGGGGTACCCCTTTCATGTAACCCCGTTACATCCTCCCCCACTTAGGTTGGAAACACCCCCAACCAATGAGGAGTTAGAAAGAGAGCTCCGCTCTCTTTCCTGTCCTTGTCGATACCCATCGACGAGCCACAGTTGTGGCTTGAAGGCTTTCATTCAGCCTTTTCGCGCGCGCTAGGCACCCCGAGGTTTCCACGTCAACCTCCTTCAAGATGCCTAAGAAGGCAAGCACCCGCGGCGCTTCGGTGCCTTCTAAGTCTAAGACCGCGAGGTCGAAGACTGCAAAGGCCAAGTCGAAAGACAAGGCCGCTCCGCGAAAGGAAGTCCGCAAGGCGGCTTCCGAAGCAGGCAGCAAGGGCACGGCTGCTGCTGCCAGCCAAGAAGGGAGTTCGCGACGCAGTCGCTCGCGCTCCCTGTCACCCGACGATAGGCCGAATCCTCGGTTCGCCTATCGGGACCACAGTCCTGGGTCAGAGTTTCCGGAATTTAACATTCCTATGATCACGGGATCAGAGTCTGACGGGGACTCTCCTGGATCCGCTAAGGACCCACCTTCTTCTCAGTATGCATCTTCACAGGATGCTCCTGCACAGGACGCTCCTTCACAGGACGCTCCTGCTGATGATGCTGAGTCATCAGAGGCAAAGGCAGCTTCGACGAGCTCGCCTGCCGAAAACCTTACCTTGACCGAAGGTAAGGCTCGAGCCCAAGCTGCGAAAGCAGCTTTCCCAAAGCGGGCTGGTGAGGGTGCTGCTGCTGCTAAGAAGCGCGCAGCCCCTGGCTCTCCTACGTCAGAGCCTTCAATCGCTAAGGGGTTCAAATCCCTGTTCGACTCCTCAGACGAGGAGGAAGAGGAGGGGGCTGTCTCCGAGCCCCGAGAGATCTCGAATGATCTCGATGAGCAGCAGGAGCGCTATCAAGCTGCTCAACTGCAAGGCACTCCTGTGCCTCCCACGCCGGTGTATCCTCGCGGATACTACCCACCGGATGCGGGGTCCGGGTCTCCAATGTTCTTGGAGCACCTCAAGGCCCCTCGTGGTTTAAACCATGGGCGCACTTCACGTGGCGCCTATGAGCGTGCCTTGGTTCAAGTCGAACCACTCTTTGTCAATGACATTGAGGCCGCTAGGTGTGTGCTTCTTGCACCACACCGAATTCCTCTTAAGGAATTCACTAGTCTTCGGAAGAAACCGGAAGACCGTGGTGGGCTCTTCCCCGTGTGGGGCTACCCTTGGGTACAGCCCGAGAACACCACAACCCAGACCCAGGCAGAAGACCTGTTCTGGAGATGGGTTTCTCTAAAGAACGTTACAGTTCAGGAGTTAAAAGAACTCCGGGAAGATCGCCTGCTGTCCTATGTTTGGACCAGCGAGATCTTCGTATTGGGTTTGCCCACTTAGTCGCTAAGCGGCAACTCCACTCCGTCATGGAGGGACTTAGACAGCAGTCTAAGACCAGCGCTCATGATGAGCGCGGGTACGGTTCCGTCAACCCAGGGACCGTACACCGTAAGGCGGCTAAGAAGCAGCGGAGTAGTTACGCCCCGGCTGTTGATCCCAAATCTCAACAGCCTTCGGGCAGTCAACCCGGAGCCGGTCTTCCGGCTCCCACGAGTTCTGTGACGAGGGGTAACCCCGCCACTTCACTAGCAGCTGGCGCTTCCCAGAGCGCCGCCGCTCCTGGACGACCCGCTCCACATGGTAGTGGAGCTCGCCGTTCCGGTCAAGGAGGGCAGGAGGAGCTCTCGCACGCGCTTGAGTACGAGGCACCTTCTCAGCCGTATCCTTCTGGACCCTCATCTTCGGGTCGGGACTCTGTGGGGTCCCTATTAAGCGACGAGGTCCGTCAGCTTCGAGATCGCGTCTATGCGATTGAGATAGCCCTTGGGCTTGGGCCTGGTGGTCAGGCTGCCTCTCAGGCTGGCAAGCCGGGGACCCTTGAGGTCCTTCGCCAAGACTTGGACGCTCTTGGTCGTGAGACTCATGAGCTCCATGGGCGCGTTGACCGCCGAGCTCCGGCTGCTGCTTTGAAGGAGCTCCGTCGAGGCTTAGACGCTCTAAGCCATGAGGTGCATGGTCGTATGCCCTCTTATGAGCCGCAGGGGTATTCGTACCACTCGGCTTATGGGTATAGCTCTTACCCAAGTTCTTCCCATTCGGTACCGTCATACCCTTCGTATGACTCGCGTGGGTACCAGCCTGTATATCATTCGCAGGCTTCGACACCGGCAACTCCGGTTGTCCAGAGAGCTCAGCCTCGTTTCGAGGAGGTGAGTTCTCACCTTGGTCTTCCTCCGTCCGAGAAGGAAGACCCAGCGGATCGTGATACCGCTTAAGACGCCCCACGTAGAACGTCGGGCGCGTCGCCACTGACTTTGGGAGGTCAATGGTATACGCCGCGCCATGTCTGGCCAGGACCGCAAAGGGTCCGATGAAGCGGTGCTTCAACTTGTTGCTCTCTACAGAGCTAACCACCTTTAGCGGTAGGTTCTTAGTGTCTAATAGGACTAATTCACCCTTTTTAAACACGTTTAAGTTTCCTCTTCCTTTTGCATCTGAGTACACCTTTTGTTTGTCTTGGGCTAACGCCATTGCGTCTCTAACCCGGCTGATCAACGTCAGCCTGTTGTCGATAAACGACGACAACTGTCTTTTAAAGACTCGGGCTCTATTGCTGAGACCTGGGAGGAAAAGGCTTTCCGAGCCTCTCCCCCACTTACGATGGAGGCATCGGTGCCTCCCCGCAAGGTTAGCGGCACCTGGGGGTGTCGTAACCCATTCAAATAGAACGGGGTAAACCCCGTTGATGCGTGTACCGCATTGTTGAGTGCAAACTCAACCATAGGAAGCTGATCCGACCAGGATCGAGGTGCTTCCGCACAAATACTGCGCAGAGTATCTTCGAGCACGCGGTTGACGCGCTCCGTCTGACCATCCGTCTGCGGATGGTCTGCAGTTGACATCGTCAACTTAGTTCCCAACAATTGGAACAGGGTGTCCCAGAACGCACCCGTGAAACGCGGGTCTCTATCCGAGACTATGGTCTCTGGTAGACCATGATAGCGAAACACGCTATCTAGGAACAGCTGTGCAGCTTGTTTCCCGGTGACCTTGTCACGTACCGGAGCAAGATGCACCATCTTGCTCAAACGGCAGACAAACACCAATATGCCGGTGTTGCCCTTGTCATCGGCCGGCAGGCCGAAGACGAAGTCGAGACTCATCGTCTTCCAGCAGTCCGCTGGTACTGGTAGGCTCTGCAGTGGAGCCGAGGCGTGGCCCGAAGGCTTCACCCTCTGACATGTTTCACATGTCTTGACATAGTGTGCCACCCACTTATACATGCGGGGCCACCAAAATGTCTGAGAGACCATTTGGTAGGTCTTCTCCCGATGGTCACTTATCGGCGCATCATGCGCCTCTAGAAGTATGTCATACTTCAGATCCTCGTCGTTTGGAACGACAACCCGAGGAGGATCTCTAGGGTCTACTCTGTAATGAAGTAACCCATCGGCCAGCTCATAACGATGGAGCTGCGCCCGCTGTCGAGGCGAAAGCCTGTCGACTTTGGCGTCCTTGCCATCGGACAAGAACTGCACCAGTGGTGTATAGTTCTCGTCCTCCTGATACGCTAAGCGTATCCGATCGTATAGATCTGTCGTGACCCGACTGACATGAGCTAGCTCATAGCCAGGTCGACGCGACAATGCATCGGCAAGCACGTTGAGCTTGCCCGGCTTGTATTCAACGCGGAAGTTGTATTCCGCGAAGAATGACAGCCACCTCGCCATCCGCTGTGACAGATGCGGTGCGTCAGTGCAGTTCGCAAGGACGCGTGATCAGTGTAGATCACAAAGGGCCTCGTGCCCAAGAGATGAACTCTAAACTTGACAAGAGCGTACTTCATCGCAAGTAGCTCCTTGTCATGAACGGGATAGTTCCGTTCGGCAGCCTTTAGCTGCCTGGACTGGAAGGAGATGACACGTTCGTGTCCCCCATCGTCCTTCTGCAACAGCGCAGAGCCTATTGTATAGTCAGAAGCGTCACAGACGACGCTAAATGACTTGTTTCCGTCCGGCAAGGCCAGGACTGGCGCTTGCTGTAAGCTCGCCTTGATGCTATTGAAAGCATCCTGGTGCTGTTGCTCCCAGACCCAGTCGGCATCCTTCTTTAAGAGATCCTACAAGGGTCGAGCTAGTTCAGCGTACCCTGCGCTGTACTTATGAAGATAGTTGGCTAAGCCCAACCACTTCCGGAGGTCCTTCTGCGACCTCTGGGTCGGCCAAGCCGCTATGGCCTTGACCTTCCCTGGATCGGCGCGTACGCCGACCCTGCTAACAAAGAAGCCGAGGACTTTTATCTCCTCAGCTACGAAGACACACTTGTCGATGTTGGCATATAATTTGTTAGCTCTCATGCCCTCAAACACTCGATGGAGGTCACCTCCATAGCCGTCTGGCCGCCTTCGGCACGGCTATGGACGAATATATCGTCGAAGTACGTCTGAGCGAACGTACGCAATGGTCTAAACAATTGTGTGACCAAGCGATTGAACGTCGCTGGGGCATTTGATAGCCCTTGTGGCATCACTAGCCACTCCCAGAGCATCCCGCTCGGGGTGCTCACTGCGGTGAGAGGAATGTCACTCTCCCGCATCAGGATCTGGTAGTATCCGTCTACCAGATCCAGGGCACTGTACAGCGTACAGCCCGACATGTTGTTCAGCAACACATCCTTGCGAGGGATCGGCGTCTGTGCCGGTACCGTCGCATTGTTCAGCTTGTTGTAAGCGTGAACCAGACGCCACTTCCCGTTCGGTTTCCGAACGCAGAAGGTCGGCGTTGAGTGCGGAGACTTCGACTCCCGCACCATGCCCGACTTCGCCTTTTCGGCGAAGAAGGCATCTATGACCTCGCACTGCTCGCGAGGTAGAGGCCACTGCCTCGTGACGCAATACTTTGTGCCAGGCACGAGGTCAATCTCGTGCCGAACTCCCCGATCCGGCGGGAGTTGGGATGGTGGGTTTGTGACGATGTGCCTCTGAATTTTCTAGGCACACCCGCAGCTGCCCAGCCGGGACAACCCGCACACTGATTCGGACTAAGATGATGGTTTTCGAGATGGGTATTGAGTGGGACTCCTGGGCGAATTGATGGTTTGGACTTTGGGGATGCAGATGTTCGGTTACGGAGAGGCTCACAGGTTGGAAGCGTACGCCCTGAATGGGTACCACATTCAGGAAGCAATACTGACGCTGAGTCCGACCGCCGGCTCCTTGACGGCAGGTATCCACAAGAACGAAGCAAGTGCCCTCGGAGAACGTATCCCGAGGAGCAGCCTACCTTGACGGAGCCGAACATCACCCAAAACACCCTGAAACTCCAAGGTTTCCACAATTACGACCCTACCTACACATGTAAACCCCAAGACAGTCTCCCTCATCCTGAAAGTTCGATCGCCTACCGGATATGAAGACTCCATCCGAAGTTATGAAGTGTACCCCGAATGTACATCCCGAATGACAATACATCTGAATGGCCAAGCGACTGTCGAAGAACAAGATCGAAGATCAAGTTGCTGAAGATAAGTTCAGTCCGGAAGTCAGTTTACTGACATTCAAGCAGAGTCAAGACCCAAGAGTATCGCAATCAGATGATTACACCGTGCAAGAACAAGACCCGTGCTGCCGATCTCAGAAGAGCCGAGACATCGCTGATGAGTGTATGCAGATCCAAGTTCGACGTGACATTTCAAGTATACTGAGACCAAGTCTACCCGAGTGTGACCTCACGAAGTAAAGGAAGACCGCCAAAGAAGTACCAAGACTACCAAGATTGAAGAAGAATTTAGAATGCCAAGAGGTAGAAGATAATTTTAAACAGAGTTTGATTTGCGTTGAGAAGTACAAGTGGGTCGAGTTTGATTTGCGTTGAGAAGCACAAGTGTCTTCGAGTTCGCTTCATATTGGGAAGTCTAAGTATCTTCGTCACACAGGCAACCTAGGGAGGTCGCCGTACTTTTTAACACATCTCGTCAAGGAAGGACTACCTGGAGGACTGCTCACATTAGGAGGGCCCCAGAGTGAGGACGACCAAGGCTGCGCTAACTACGCGAAGACTCTCAACACGTTCAAGTCGAATTAACTTGGGGACCAGTGGGCTTGAACACTCGGAGTGATCCAGTTATTTTATTTGCTAAGTTGCTAGTGGACACTCCGAGTGCCCCTTGCATTTCATATTCATTTCCCTGCGATCTTAGGAGTTTTGGTAGTGATCACCCCTAGGATTTGACTGTTGATTACTGTGTGTTTAGGAAAGACATTCTATTGTTTCCCTCGAGCATTTCGAGGGTGGTGCGCGTAGGGCACCCCGAAATTTACCTGTATTCGGGCGTGCTAACTAACTGACAGGCTGCATATTGTATATTCAAACTCTGTATTATTTTAGGTTATCTTTTGGGAAGAAGGTCTTTACTCGTGATCTCTCAACCCACATTCAGGACCCCCAGGATACGTACAACCTGGAAGTTCTTACATTTTCTGTGTGTCTATCTTAGGAATACAAATACCCGGTGAAACCCGGTCCGCCGAATTAATCGACACCTATAGGGATTGCACAAGGTCCACACGCCAACCTGGATCGAGTCTAGTACTTGATCCAGGACATGTACTACCCGAAAAGTCGGTTCTTCTCGAAGGACCACCCCCCACTTTTCGGGCGCGCTATACTTTGGGCGGTAAAGTGTTCACCCACTTCGCCACAGGTGCTTCGACACCACATCCGAGTACTCTTTCACAAGAGGATACACTGGATCCTCCGGGTTCTTGAGAATCTCAGAACCAAAGCGCGTTGCACGCTGCTTCGTGAACCCCTCCAGGACGTCCTCGTCCATTACGGAGGAAGAGTTCAAATCTTCAGGAGAGGTCTCCGGCTTCAGTAGCACCATCTCCGCAATCTCTCCGGCCTTCAACTCGGCCAGGAAGTCCTTCATGGACAATTCCTCGAGGTTCAGCAGTGCTGACACCTCTGGCAGTGCCTCCAGATGGATGGCACCTGCCCTCACTTGACGACCGGACACGCCGTCGAAGACATGGCATTGCTCTTCGACCGGCCATGCCGGTGGAGTCTCAGACTCCGAGTGTGGTACTTGGTTATCCACACGGGAGGTGCTCAACGACACCTCCGCACTCGTACTGGTCTTCTTGACCCCGCGTGGAACGCTGATACCCACGCTAGAGACGCATACTGCGCTCTCGATCTTCTCGGTCTCTTCGACCTCGTGTGGAACTGTGTTACCCACACCGGAGGCGCTCTCAGCGTCCTCCTCAGCAGCCTCAGCTGCTTGCGGACCTAAGTTACCCGCCTGGTCAGTGCCGTCCGGCACTGCCACAGTCGAAGCCCATACGGCGCGACGACTCTCAGCGTTGGGACTTGCCGTCGTGGCAATCCCACACGCTTGCCACTTCGCCACAACTGGTGCGCGTGCCCGGATTTGGTTGCCGTGGATTTCACCGATATTTTGTAGTAAGTTAGATCTAGAGGGTGCTGAGAGCTACTAACCTTACTAATCTTGGGGTTATGAGTGAAGTTGAGAGCACACGCGAAGAAGGTGGACGCGGTCGAGGGCGTTGAGGAGCGCCAAGACGGTCGCGTCGAACTCGTGGGATTCAACCCGAAGCGCAGAAGCCTCTCGACATTGTCGAGAAGAAAGCTCGCGCTCGGAACGCTGCGAAGCGTCGAGCAGCTCGCAAGGAGAAGATGACAGCGGAGCCGATGGACGCTCAAGAGCAGCCGGATTCGGAATACACTATTCAGGGGGCGCACCATGTTTCCCTGGATGAAGTCACCGAAGATGGCCAGAAAGAGAGCGCGCCGGTTGGTTCTGGCGGAGACTCCAGCTCGGATTCGAGTGTGGAGGTTGTGGGTGTGTCCGTCTCGGATGCACCCGTTCAGGCGTCTGTGGGAGGCGCCGCCGTGGTTGAGTGCCCGGCTGAGGAGGTTTTGGTGAAGCCCCAGCCGGATGAAGATGTGATCAGCGTGGACGACAACGCGGAAGAGAAGATGGTTCCGGATGAGACGCCCACGATCAAGTTGGAAGTCCCATTGTCGACGGTCAAGGAAGAAGTGGTGCTTGAGGACTCGCAAGAGACCTCGCACCTGAAACCGGAGACGTCGCCACCGTCTGACCTGCAAGTGTTGAAGTCAAGCTTCACAAGTACACCCGAAGCCCAGTCGCCAAGTAGATCCCGAATGGAGATCGACTTGACTGTGAACGAAGATCCGGTGGAACGCGAAGCGCCTTTCAGCGTGGACCAGGGGAAGACGTACGTGGCCGACCAAGTTCGTCGTTGGGAGCAAGTCACTTTGGAATTCGTGATGTCTCCTACGATCGAGTACACGTGGTCGCACCCGAATCCAGACTTCAAGTCATGGTATGCGGCAGTGGTGAGGACGTCCGAGTACGTCGCGACCCGAATGTCGATGGCCAGCCTGTCGGAAGCGTGGATTTCCGAATGGAGCTCGTGAGACTGGCTCCGAATGCTGCCGTCGACTTTACTTCGGTTGAGGTGTACCTGAAGGGGTTGTCCCCGAGGGAGTGCGTTGCGGTGCTCCAGACGATGTTCTTTGACGTCGGATTCAGGTTTCGCAACCTGATCCCGGAGTGGTTTGTCACCAGCGATAGTGGGCCATGACGATGTCGTTATGTCGGAGTCGGGTCGCACTAGCGTTCGGAGTGATCATCGGTCGAGGGCATCCCGAAGCCACACACGCTCCCAAAAGCCGAGTCCCAGCGAGTCGCCTAGCGATTCAGACTCGAGCGCAGAGGAACGGAAGCGACGGAGTTCCAGGCGATCCACTCGATCATCCAAGCGATCGTCTAAGTCGAGAAGGTCACCAAGCCGGTCGATCAAGTCGGAACGGACGAGTCGCTCAGGAAGGACGAGTCGATCTCGCATGTCTGGAGCTTCCCAGGTCGCGTTGAACACGATGCGCACGACGCAAGACTTGCAGTCCCGAATGGAGTCTAACCAGGCTCACCTAGGGCAACAGGTCCAGCAAGCCTTCCATGCGATCCAGGCGCTAGCTGTGCTTTGAAGTCCACCGGAAGGACAAAGGTTGCCAAGTGTTCCTGACCGTACTAGCCGAAGTGATCTGCCGCCGAGGCCACCTGCTCCTGTTCCAGCGTCTCGGACACCTGCGTCACCACGAACGGTTGATGCAGCTCGCGCCGAAGGCGCACATACTGCGTTGGAGTCCGCGCGAGTCGAGTTCGAAGAGCGCTGGCAGCAACGCGAAGCAAAGGCCGAAGCGGAGAAGGTTGCTTGGGTGGCCGACGTGCAGAAGACCCTGAGTGCACAATTGGAAGCCTTCCAGCAGAAGATTCACTCTCTGGAAGAGGCGCGCAACAGGGATCAGGAGACTATCCGAGATCTGCAGAATGTGCAAGAAATGCGCTCGCGCAACACTCCCGCAACACATCCTCAAGCTCAAGACACTCGTGCAACTTATGGATCTGATCCAGCAACTCAAGTCAAGTCTGAACCCACGCGTGCGACTATGTACCCACTCCCGGGTAACGCAATCAAGGAACACGCAAGTGAAAGACGGGACATCAAGTGCGACAGCGACCTTCCAGCAGAACAGCTCCGGTTGACTCTTCAGAGTCTTACTGGAACAAAGTATGCAAAGGAAGACGAAGCAGTCAAGTCTGAGCAGACGCCCGGGGTAAAGTCGTCGAGTGTGTCCCGACCGAAGTCTCAGGTGCGAGAGACTAAGCCTGTTGCACCAGAGAAGACGGACGCCAAGAAGCCCGCCAAAAAGGACTCGAACAAGAAGCATTCACGTCAAGATGGAGATCCTTCAGGGGCTAGTTCTGGCGGAGAATCAAGCGACGAAGGCTACAGCTCAAGCGACTCTAGTTCATCGGACGAGGTGCCTGCCTACACGACAACTGCTGCGATGACCCAAGGAGGCTCAGTAGTGACGCTGAGAACGTTTACCAATACGCTAGAAGACTTCGATGAGAAGCAGTCGTTGTCTGCGCGCCACCGCTGGTAGGAGCGATTCCTAAACGTGATCGTGCAAGGAGGTTGGCCGGATCAGATGAAGGTCTACGAGCTCAAGACGAAGATGTCGCCCGCAGTCCGAAATTGGTACGGACAGCTCTCGAAGCATGTGCGCTCAGAATGGAGTCGACTGTCCAAGGAGTTCAAGCGTGAGTACTGCAAGTCAAGGGTGTCGGAGTCCGAGAAGTACTACACGATGAAGCAGTTCAAGGACGAGACCGCACTGGCATTCCTGTATCACCTGAACTTGGCGGCTGAACGTGCGGACGTGCGTTTTCGGAAGTCTGAGCGCCGACGTGAGCAGCACATCAAGCGATTCATCAAGAACCTCACGGATGTGACTCTCAAGACGACTCTGCAGAGTCAGCGTTTTAGGAAGGTTTCTGACCTGGAATATGTTCTGAAGCAGCAAGAGGAAGTGAACCCGAGTGGAGTGCATTCTGGTTGAGGGGCACAGCCTCGTGATTTCAGAGCAGATAACGTTGCTCGGAATGGGCTAACGATGAATCGCTCGAATTGGGCTTATATAGCCCAGGATGACGAAGCTCAAGGCTTCGATACTCAAGCGACGTTCGAAAACGACGAAAGGGCAGACTTAGGTGCGCTGAGCACGTGCGTTCAGGAAGTCCTACGAGATGGCACCTGGATGCCAGGTTGTTAACCTGGGAAGGCCTCATTCACGAGGTCTATTGTGTGATGAACAGTGTGGGATGGAAGCCAAGAGACCCAGCAGCTGGACCAAGAGCACCACCAAGGCAGCCCCAGCAGCCAAGTTTTCGGCCGAACAACCCGGACCGCATGGAGTTTTGCGAGAATTGCAAGAAGTGGGGACATCGACCAGAGAATCGCTGGGCTGTTATGGTTTGTGACCGTTGTCAGAGGCATGGACATCCAACTCAAAGGTGTGAGACGAAAGCATGCCTGAAATGTGACCAAATTCACGATGGAAGATGCGAAGGCTGGAGAGTTTTCCAAGAGATCAAGAAATTGCTGAAGCAAGGAGGCCTGACTGACCTTCCAAGCCACATTCGTGAGGACATCCTGAATGGCAAGGGCGATTCTGAGGGAGCGCAGTTAAACTACTAAGCCCGCCGAATGGGGATTTGGTACGCGTAGGGCTGAGAAGACCCTCAGAATTGTGTGTGTTAGCGTATGTTGGCCCCGAATTGCGGTACCAGAACCAAGATAATCTACAATGTATGACCTCCCTGATTGACCATGAACCTGTGCCTTTGGAGTGTACTCGTACTTGGTATTCGAGGCCTCCACTCCCGGCCGAACCTGAAGGACCAGCTCAATTCAAGCTGAATTTCGGAGAACGGTACGGATGGTGGGCACATCATGATGAGAAGGGGGACAAGCAACAGGTTGATACGGTTCACGGTGCGGTGAACGATTTCAGAACGCAAATACTATTGGATACCGCAGCGACTGTGAGTATGATCAGTTTGAATCTTGCGCGTAGACTCAAGCTGAAGTTAAACTCGCAGAAGCGAATCAAGGTGTCCGGCCTAGGAGGCGTCCCGACTTACATCACTGCAAGTACGCAGATCAAGGTCACTTTGGGAAGACGTGTCGTCTACATCCTGGATGTTTGGGTAACCAACATCGGAGAAGGCGTTGATGTGCTTTTGGGAATGGATTTCATGTACAGTGCTGGAGTACGGTTATGTATCCGTGAAGGAACGGTGGCGCTCCCCGATGAGGAGTCCGTTTTGATGTATGGTTGCATGATTCGGAAGCACCGTGAGCGGAACATCCCGATCACTCCGCTACAGGACGTGCATCTACGCCCTGGAGAACATGTGAATGTAAAGATTCGGTATGGTGAATGCCAGCCACTCCGAGATGTGGTGTGGGCTAGCAGAGGTGATCAGTGGGTAACTCAAGTTCTGTATGGCGCTAAGTCGTGGGGAGTAGCCGTGAAAGTGGTGAATATTTCCGATAAGGATCTCTGGATAGATTCGTCTACACCCGTTGCTCGAATAGTGGGGTATGGTCGCTTTCCAAGAGCAGGACGTTTTGTGCGACCTGGAGAACGAAGGTATCAGGAATGGCAACACCTCATCTACGAGAGTACTCTGTCTACGCAAGCTAGGATGCGGAAGGAACGTTATGAGCAGGCCCTTCGGGACACTGCTCCACCTTCGGTCCCGAAGCGTTCCTATCAGTGGCCTGCGAAGATGCTGATGAGACCTCAGGCCAAGAACGATGAGGTTCGAGTAGTTCGACTGCATAAGCGGCCAATGACGTAATTTCGGAATGTGCGGATGGAAGTGAACCTGAGTGTGTGTCGCAAAAGGGTGAGAAACCGGTGCTGCCCACAATGGATCATTCGAGTACTCCTTTGGAGCGACTAGAAGAAGATTACATCCAGTGCATGCGAGTGAACGCTGAAGAGCTCGAACAGGAGCCCGCAGTTTATATCCACGAAGGAAGTGATATGATGTCACAGTTGAAGGATCAGTTGGCGATGCTACCCGAGTTACAAGATCTCAGTCCAAGATGCGATATTTCGAAGGCTGACGTCGGTGAACCTGGAGTAACTACTGATGAGCGTCAACTCAAAGAGATCTTGAAACGTCATCGCAGTATCTTCCTAGGGGATGGTAACGCGGCTCCTGCTCCAGCTCGAGGTGTGGTTTGCGACTTGGATGTCGGGGATGCGAAGCCCGTGGCTCAGCGTCCCAGACCGGTTGCACCCCAAGTTGCCATCAAGGTGTACGAGCTACTCAAGAAGCTCTTGGAAACCAAGTTGATTGAACATTCGGAATCCCCTTGGGCTTCTCCGATCGTGATCGTCCTGAAGAAGAACGGGGTTGATATTCGAATGTGTATTGACTATCGAGTGGTGAACAGCTTTATTCGGCTTTCTAACTACCCCCTCCCGCTGATCGACGACCTGTTGACCGTTTTTGAGGGCGCGATGTGGTTTATGAGCCTGGATATGGCAAGTGGGTTTTGGGCAGTCCGAATGACTGAACGGGCTAAGCTGATTTCTGCGTTTGTGTGTCCATTCGGACATTTTCAGTGGGTCCGAATGCCTTTCGGGTTGAAGAATGCTCCGTTGGTCTATCAACATATGATCAACAATTGCTTGTGGGGATTCGTGAGATTGCCACCCGAAGAAGAGGTGTTTGTGGATCAAGATGTTCTCGATTACTTGAAGTTGGAACCGCAAAGGCCAGAAGGGTCCGAGGTGGATCGCCATCAGACGGCATTGACGGAACAAATGACAGTTTTCAGGCGCAATATTCCCGCGCCATCCCAGATGGGTCCTGTCTTGGGGCGTAGCTCTTATATTGACGATATAGCCCATGATGCCAGGACTTGGGATGAGCTGTGTGAGGACCTGGATGCTTTACTCTATCGTTTGCAATACTGGAATATTTCGGTTAGCTTACCCAAGAGTGAATTCGGAAAAAGTACTATACCTTACCTGTCACATGAAATTGGGCAGAAGGTATTCACGCTATACCGAAGATCGTGAAAGGTATCCAAGAACTCCCGTTTCCGTCAACCCTGAAAGGTGTACAGTCATTCTTAGGCAGCCTCAACTACTACCACAAGTTCATTGAAGACTTCCCTGTGGTGGCTGCAGTTCTCTATGAGCTATCCGATGAACAAGTACGAGCTGGGAGAGACTTGTCCCGAGACAAAGAAGCATTTGACATTCTGAAGCAGAAGATTGTGTCTACGCCACTGCTCAGACACCCTAACCGGACCAAGCCTTTTGTCATCATTCCTCATGCCAATCAGTGGGCAGCCTGTGCTGTTCTAGGGCAAGAACATGATGGTGTCATCCAACCAGTTCGGTTCACGGGGCGTGTCCTGAACGACGCGGAACTCCGGTATCACATTGCTGAGAAAGAAGTATTAGCTGTGATTCGAGTTCTCCATGTGTTCAAGACCCTGATCGAAGGATGTCCTCTCGTGGTCTACACCAGACACTCGGTGCTGAAGTGGGTGATCAAGTCTAAGACCGCCGATGGACACTTGGTTCCCTGGGGCGTTGCCTTGTCGCAATACGATCTAGAGATCCAAAAGGTCCAGCGGGATGAAGATGGACTTGCTGCCATCCTGGGTGCAGGCATCACACCGAGAGAGCACCTGGACAAGATTGCGGAATCGCTCATTCCAGCCAAGGGGCGTGTCAAGGCACCCCCCGTGATCAGTATCGAGATGCTTGAGGCAGATTACTCCGGAGTGGTCCTAAGTTTCGATGGAGCTGCGAAGACGTCGACGAGGATTAGCAGCTGTGGTTGTGTGCTGTGGCAACTTCCCGAGTGGAAGGTTCTGGACGCCCGAGGTTACATTCTGGATGGCGTTACAGTAAACGATGCGGAATACTTCGGATTGCTACGCGGTTAGCTATGGCTCGTGATCGAGGAATCCAGGATCTAGTGGTCGTGGGAGACTCGAGAATCGTCATACAACAAGTCCAAGGTTTGATCAATTGCAATCAACCCAACCTTCAAAGGAGATTAGCTGAATGTGAGGTGTTGAAGAAGAGGTTCAACAGTGTGCGCCTGGTTCACGTTAAAAGAGAATTTAACCAGGCTGCTGACTACCTGACCTCCAAAACACTGACGTTGGGCAAATCCTGGGTAGTTGAGGAAGACGCGAAAGAGACACCTGGAAGTTGTGTCGAGAATTCGAGAGCAGCTTATGAAGACGTCTGACGAAGACACAAAGTCGAATTCAGAAACGCCAAGGGATAGTCCGAATGTCGTAACCATGGGAGTCTCAGGAGACGGCGCTCTTCACGGTCCTGAGTGTGAGCCCCTTCCCTCTGCTGCTCGAGTACTGGCGGCGTTTACCCGATCCAGAGCTCGCACGAGGGAGGTAGAGTCCGCTTCACCCATGGGACCCCTTGAGTACCAAGCTGAACGATGGAGACGGATCAAGGTGCATCAGGAAGGAGACCAGTATCTCTCAGATATCATCGCCTTCCTGAAAGACGATCTAGAACGTTTCTCACCGAAACGTCTCAAGAAGATTGCGAAGGTGGCTGATTTGTTCGCTCTGGATGTTCGAGGAGTGCTATACCGACTTGCACGGTCAACCCGAGGCCGACCGCGTGACGCCGGAGACGAGCTCAGATTGGTGGTCCCGGAATCACTCCGAGAAGACATGCTCCACTATGCGCATGAAGATTTTCAGGGAGGACATCAGGGGATCACCCGTACTCATGAAAGACTGCGCTCGGAGTTCTACTGGCCCGGGATGTATGCTGACGTGGAACGATTCGTGAAGGAATGTGTGGATTGTGCTAGCGGTAAGGGGTCACCCCCGAATGCCGGTCCTTCACCAGGCAATATTGAGCCTACACGACCTTTCGAGGCCGTCTCTATGGATTTCGTGACTCATTTACCAGAGTCAGTCCGAGGGAATACGTTTCTGTTGCTATTCCAAGACATGTTCTCTGGATATGTGATGTGCAAACCAATGGCGTCGACAACCGCTCAAGATGTCGCTGAAGCATATGAAGAATCCGTCTTTCGGAGATTCGGAGCTTCCTCAGTAATTCGGCATGATCAAGATCCTCGTTTCATGAGCGAGGTCTTCGCAAGATTCCGAGATCTTATAGGGAGCAAGCAGAGAGCGACTCTCGCGTATCGACCCCAAGCGAATGGTCAGCAAGAACGTTCGGTGCAGACAGTCATTCGGAGTGTCAAGGCGTATGTTGCGGAGGCAGATCAGTCGGATTGGGATGAACACGCCGAGAGGCTGATGTTCGCCCTGAACACATCATTCGATGCAACCCGCCTGGACACCATTCTACCTTGTACACGGATGGGATGCCCAAGGAACTGTGTCCGCTATGCTGGGACCCAGACCTTCAACTCTCCCCGAGCAAACGGCTTACGAGTGGCGACGGAAGTTCCAGAGAGACTACAGCTACGCACTTGCTTGTGCGGAGGAACTTCAGCGAAAGGCAAAACGTGCGCGTTCCGAAGAACAGACTAGGAAGTGGCGTGAGCTATAGACCGCCTAAAAGCTGGTTTCGAGAAGGGAGATGCTGTTTGGTTGTATATTCCAAAGTACAACCTGGATTGAGCCGAAAACTGGCACACTTGTGGCACGGACCGTTCCGATTGAGGATGTTCGAGATGACTTTCGAGTGAAGCTGAAGGTCGAAGACTCAGGATATCGAGTGAACCCTTGGGTGCACATCAGCCGACTTAAGCCCAGGGCCATCTTCCCTAGAAGGCCCAAAGTTGAAGTCGAAGTTGAAGACGATGATGATTTTGACGCGGCATTACTACCTGAAGATAGTTGGGAGCCAGACAATGCGAACGACGAGTACGAAGTGGAGAGCATTCAGGATGTGCGATGGGTTAAACGAACCCGAACGTCCAAGCGATCCCGAGAGTATCTTGTCAAGTGGAAGGGCTATGCCGATCCTGAGTGGATCCCAGTGTCTCAGCTGAGTTGTGGGGCGTTACTGTACGAGTTCAACAAGGGAGCGAGGGCCAAGGCGAGGTTCCAAGCTATGCAAGCTGGGGATGATCACCCGCGGGCCTAGGCACCCTACGAGAATGCAACCAGAACGACCCAGATCGTCGCCGTGTGAAGTGAAAGAATTGTTTTGAAACTGTTGATGAAGTGAAGATGAATTTCGGGATGCCATGATGAGATGATACCTGAATGTGGATTTTGGTTCCTGAATCTATGAAGTGTGAATTGACTATGATGATGATGATGGAAAGGAGCAAACAAGAAAGTTACGTTTCGAAATGGATTAGCTATGGTGTTAAGATGCAACATGCAGATGTGACTCGGACTAGGAGCGCTGCGGCGACTTTGAAAATCAGTCGAAGTCAGCCAACGTGACCAGGTGCCGCTTGCGGTGTTCCACTGGGAGTAGCTGTCGCGAGTCGCTTGAGGAAGGTCCTTGACGCGATCCGCGTCGGACTGACACGTGTTCCATTGCACGCGGCTGGGTTCACGCTGATCAAGAAGATCACCTGTTCTTCCAAAGAGTAAGGAGTTCCAGTGATGGTCTTGTAGGAGGGGTCCATAAGGATCCAGTGACAACACTTCGAGGGATAAGTCCACACTCCAGGTTCTTCCAGGAGCGACTCCCTCATGCCTTTGTCCACCCACTTGTTGACCAGTCGCTTGTACGACTTCTTGACTTGGTCACACTCGGTTTTTCGCTCCTTAGCGAGATTGCTGGAGTAGTCATCCAAGTTCTGATCTATGAAGATCCAATGACCGATCCACCAGAAAGCACGACGGTGATCCGACATGAACTCCACAATCTCATCCAGAGCGTCACGTGAAACTTTCGAGAGCTGCGTCCGAGTGTGCAAAGCGAGATACTTGGAGCGCTCCTGAAACATCTTGTCCCAGGGCTTTGTCTCCCAGAACACCATGAAGTCAGCAGGCTTCCAACGGAGTCGATTCTGTTCAGCCTCAGCGTGCTTGGAGAGATTCGGGGCGTAGTCCGGAATCCATACGATTGCTCCAAAGCGTTCGTAGTCCCAGGGGCGAACTTCACTAGGATGCCGTAGTGTCTCCACGAATTCACTCCAGGGCGAGGAGTCTCGATCAGTCGACGTTCCATTGGGAGAAGCTCCTTGTAATCCTTCCGAGCAAGCTGTGACTGCTTACGCTCTTGAGCCGGACGTGACTTTCGGGAAGAGGAAGCTGACGTGACCTTGGAAGACAATTCTTCATCGTCCTTGAATTCAGCACTTGTATCTGGCTCCGAAGCAGACGTGTCTACGCTCGCGCGACGCTTGGCCTTCCTAGGAGGTGTTGTCCGGCGAGGTGAAACAGGATTCACCTTCTTGGGAGTGAAAGGCGCGTCACGAGAGTCATCTTCATTGTCCTCCCCGTCGCTTTCGAAGAGAGCTTTGTGGATCTCTTCGTCGTCCATGTGTACTTGTTTGGACAATGGTGGCCAACGAGAAGGGATGTTTCCCGTCTCTAAATCCGCTTCCAGACGAGATTCAGCGTTCTTATAACACCAGCTCGGGACAAACTTAGTCCACGGAGTGTCATCCAAGCGTTTCCAGTACATCATCCGGGATAACAGCACGGAACGCATCCTAGAAAGGATCCAGGAATGCACCGCTTGACCACTCCGGATTAAGTCTTCCGCCTGATCCAATGTTAAACCAGAACGCATGAGAACTTGGACGTCTGTGCGCAGTTTGTCCCAAACTATGGGACCATCCAGAGATGCACACACCGCACTCACGTCCAGGAGTGGCGAGGCGACGGTGTCCAGAGCTGGTTCACCATTTGGAGTGTACGACGTGGGGCGCCACTGAACATTCTGGAGATCAGAGGAGTCACCCGCTGAATGACCCGAGGATTTGGTGTCCTTGAGAAGCGACGACGACAGTGGACTTGGAGGATCCTTAGAGAAGTCAACAGGATCATCTTTCGAACCAGAACGAGGTCTCGAGTCTCCAGGATCTTGCTTTTCCTCAGAGTCGTCGTTCTCATCCGCGAACACATACGGTTCAGGCCGCAATGTGGGATCATCCAGAGTGTTGACGAAAATTTGGGTCTTCCAAGCCTCAGGAGGATCTTGGTGATCGCGAAATTTTTCCAGAAGTGCTTTCAGGCGAGGCCAATTGCCGTCTACCCGAGTGTCATGACGATGGAGGAAGTTCATGAGCCTGGAGGGATCCAAGGCTGACGCTTTCAAGCGATTTTCCAGATCATAGACAACCTTCTGCAACTCGTCATGATCACTCTCCGGACGCGTGATGCGCGCTTGGAGTGCAGGTTCTTGACACTCGTGTTCCTGAGCCTCGTGCTTGTAATCGCGAGCGTGCTTTTGCAATTCGGAGATGATGTAACCTTTGGCGAGCTCAGCTTCTTGGTGCCAATACTTCTGGAGCAGTGAGTAGTCCGCGCGAACCTGGCGGACCTCTTCAAAACCCTTCAAAGCACGCCGAGTTGCCTGAGAGCTCGAACGCTGGGTGGAAGCCTCCAAAGTGCGATACTTGTACAGGAGACGTTTCATGAGTGTCGTCATCCCGAAGACTTTCCGAGCCAGATCTTGAGCGCCATAGTGACGCAGAAGAGAAGCCATTTCCCTCTTGGTCGAGATGCTTTTCAGCGCCAAAAGGAACTCATTGGAGTCAGGCTCCAGCGTATCCGCTAAAGGAGTCAATATTTCGCGACGGATGTCAACATCTGGACTCAATAGCTTGGCGAGGAACTGGACGTCCTCTTCCGAAAGTGACTCCACTCCTAGAAGATATTCAACTCCACCGTAACCACCACGGAGAAGACTCCCGTTGGATAGATCTGCGGCTGTCGCCGGAACACCCACGAACATCGTGTTCGGACTGGGAAGATGAGAGGGAGGCGCAGCAACACGTGTTGGAGGGACTTGACCCTCCAGAGCGGCGTCTGCCAGAGCATCCAGCTTGTCCATCTCGTCCTTCGCGAAGACCTTGGCCAACAATGGCTGAAGTGCGCGCTGGATCAGATCCTGAGCCTTGTCCACCGCTGGTGGAGCACCCGTGGACGCCGGAGCCACGTCTGGAGGCGAGCTGCTGTTGGAAGCAGTCGCCGTGCTTGAACCCGAGCGATCTTTGCTCGAACTTCGCTTCTTTTTGTTGCCAGAGCGCTCTTTGGAACCGCTCCTGCTTCTTTTTCCCGTGGATTTTGCCGCGCTAGAGCTTCGGCTCTTCGGCGCCTTTGCACTTTTACGTTCCGTGACTTGTGGCGTTTCCGCCGCCTCCTTTGGAATCTCTTGAGCCGTCTCACCACGCTTGTCAGCCGAGGACTCCAAGCCAGAGCCGGAAGTTGCACCGCGGTCACCCTCAGTAGTGCCTGCATCCTGAGCATCCGCCTTCTCGGGCTGGGTACTAGGGAGTGGCTCTGACGCTGAGGGAGGCGAACCGCTAGTTGGTGCCCGGTCTCCGGAGTTGCTTGGTGTCTCGCTCATCAGTTGCTGGATCGTTGGAAGTTCTCGTTGTGAATGGAATCTTGGTTGCCACTCTGAATTGGGTACGACAGTTGGATAGTAGACGGGGCGCAGAAAAGACCCAATCTGGGGTAATCGCCTAACGGTTTTGCAATTCGGGATGTCTGGTCGCCCGGGATAGCTGCGTTCGTTTGGTCGGCTCATGTTCTGTCACTTCGAAGGTAATTTCCTCAGTGACAGACCGTGTATCCGAGGGGCGGTTGTGACGATGTGCCTCTGAATTTTCTAGGCACACCCGCAGCTGCCCAGCCGGGACAACCCGCACACTGATTCGGACTAAGATGATGGTTTTCGAGATGGGTATTGAGTGGGACTCCTGGGCGAATTGATGGTTTGGACTTTGGGGATGCAGATGTTCGGTTACGGAGAGGCTCACAGGTTGGAAGCGTACGCCCTGAATGGGTACCACATTCAGGAAGCAATACTGACGCTGAGTCCGACCGCCGGCTCCTTGACGGCAGGTATCCACAAGAACGAAGCAAGTGCCCTCGGAGAACGTATCCCGAGGAGCAGCCTACCTTGACGGAGCCGAACATCACCCAAAACACCCTGAAACTCCAAGGTTTCCACAATTACGACCCTACCTACACATGTAAACCCCAAGACAGTCTCCCTCATCCTGAAAGTTCGATCGCCTACCGGATATGAAGACTCCATCCGAAGTTATGAAGTGTACCCCGAATGTACATCCCGAATGACAATACATCTGAATGGCCAAGCGACTGTCGAAGAACAAGATCGAAGATCAAGTTGCTGAAGATAAGTTCAGTCCGGAAGTCAGTTTACTGACATTCAAGCAGAGTCAAGACCCAAGAGTATCGCAATCAGATGATTACACCGTGCAAGAACAAGACCCGTGCTGCCGATCTCAGAAGAGCCGAGACATCGCTGATGAGTGTATGCAGATCCAAGTTCGACGTGACATTTCAAGTATACTGAGACCAAGTCTACCCGAGTGTGACCTCACGAAGTAAAGGAAGACCGCCAAAGAAGTACCAAGACTACCAAGATTGAAGAAGAATTTAGAATGCCAAGAGGTAGAAGATAATTTTAAACAGAGTTTGATTTGCGTTGAGAAGTACAAGTGGGTCGAGTTTGATTTGCGTTGAGAAGCACAAGTGTCTTCGAGTTCGCTTCATATTGGGAAGTCTAAGTATCTTCGTCACACAGGCAACCTAGGGAGGTCGCCGTACTTTTTAACACATCTCGTCAAGGAAGGACTACCTGGAGGACTGCTCACATTAGGAGGGCCCCAGAGTGAGGACGACCAAGGCTGCGCTAACTACGCGAAGACTCTCAACACGTTCAAGTCGAATTAACTTGGGGCCAGTGGGCTTGAACACTCGGAGTGATCCAGTTATTTTATTTGCTAAGTTGCTAGTGGACACTCCGAGTGCCCCTTGCATTTCATATTCATTTCCCTGCGATCTTAGGAGTTTTGGTAGTGATCACCCCTAGGATTTGACTGTTGATTACTGTGTGTTTAGGAAAGACATTCTATTGTTTCCCTCGAGCATTTCGAGGGTGGTGCGCGTAGGGCACCCCGAAATTTACCTGTATTCGGGCGTGCTAACTAACTGACAGGCTGCATATTGTATATTCAAACTCTGTATTATTTTAGGTTATCTTTTGGGAAGAAGGTCTTTACTCGTGATCTCTCAACCCACATTCAGGACCCCCAGGATACGTACAACCTGGAAGTTCTTACATTTTCTGTGTGTCTATCTTAGGAATACAAATACCCGGTGAAACCCGGTCCGCCGAATTAATCGACACCTATAGGGATTGCACAAGGTCACACGCCAACCTGGATCGAGTCTAGTACTTGATCCAGGACATGTACTACCCGAAAAGTCGGTTCTTCTCGAAGGACCACCCCCCACTTTTCGGGCGCGCTATACTTTGGGCGGTAAAGTGTTCACCCACTTCGCCACAGGTGCTTCGACACCACATCCGAGTACTCTTTCACAAGAGGATACACTGGATCCTCCGGGTTCTTGAGAATCTCAGAACCAAAGCGCGTTGCACGCTGCTTCGTGAACCCCTCCAGGACGTCCTCGTCCATTACGGAGGAAGAGTTCAAATCTTCAGGAGAGGTCTCCGGCTTCAGTAGCACCATCTCCGCAATCTCTCCGGCCTTCAACTCGGCCAGGAAGTCCTTCATGGACAATTCCTCGAGGTTCAGCAGTGCTGACACCTCTGGCAGTGCCTCCAGATGGATGGCACCTGCCCTCACTTGACGACCGGACACGCCGTCGAAGACATGGCATTGCTCTTCGACCGGCCGTGCCGGTGGAGTCTCAGACTCCGAGTGTGGTACTTGGTTATCCACACGGGAGGTGCTCAACGACACCTCCGCACTCGTACTGGTCTTCTTGACCCCGCGTGGAACTACGTTACCCACGCTAGAGACGCATACTGCGCTCTCGATCTTCTTCTCGGTCTCTTCGACCTCGTGTGGAACTATGTTACCCACACCGGAGGCGCTCTCAGCGTCCTCCCCAGAAGCTTCAGCTGCCTGCGGACCTGTTACCCGCTTGCGGAACTACGTTACCCGCCTGTGGACCTATGTTACCCACTTGTGGACCTATGTTACCCACACAGGAGGCGCCTACAGCGCTCTCCTCAGCAGCCTCTGCTGCTTGCGGACCTAAGTTACCCGCCTGGTCAGTGCCGTCCGGCACTGCCACAGTCGAAGCCCATACGGCGCGACAACTCTCAGCGTTGGGACTTGCCGTCGTGGCAATCCCACACGCTTGGCAATGAGCCTTGGTCTCACGACCGGTTGCGAGGCTCATCGCAACATCTTCACTGGAGTCCGTGACTCCCAGTACTTCTTCGGGCGCATAAGCGCCTTGGCGACCATCTCTGGCGCCCCAGTCCCGGACAGAGGTGGGAACATTACTCACCAAAGCTCTGTCGGAGACTGCAGGCCGGCTAGCCCCAATGGCTTTGCCGCGCCAATCGATCCAGGGCTCGTGCTTTTCGAGCCACGGCATGCCCAGGATCAAGTCGTACTTGTCCATGTCTAGGACAAGGAACGACTCCGTGCTGTCAAAGTCTTCAAACTTTACAGCCAGGTCCATACGGACCCCAGGTACGTTAACCACCGTACCATCGGCCAGTCTCACCGAGACCTGGCCCCTGCCTTTGCTTTCTCGCAAAGCATCGGCATACTTGTCGCCATTCTGCGCGACCGTCTGGCGTCGAGCAACGTTCGTCAACGCCCCAGAGTCAATCAGGACTCTAAAGGGATCTTCATATCCCCGTACACTCGCGTGTACCACGAGCAGTCCGCCGCTGATCTTTCTCGTCTCGAGAGCACCCAGGCTCTCAGGGGCTAAGCCTCCATGGCGTGCGCCGTCCGCACTCCTACCATGGGAACTTAGATCTTCCCCAGTAGGGCGCCCCTACTGGTGACCCCAGTTCCCCTGGCTCTTGGGTCGCGGCTTCTGCCACGGGCCCCTCGAGCCCCTAGGTTTGGAAGGGAATTTCCTTTGCCCTCCCACAGGGCAGGCACGTTGCATGTGCCCGAGCTTCCCAAATCCGTAGCAACGGATGGAGCTCTGTACGGCCGTACCCAGTTCCATGGGTACCGGCCCGGTGCTAGCTCCAGCTGCTGGAGCTCCTTGCACTGCGCCTGACGACGCATTGTGGCCTTGCCACACCGACGTGGGAGTACGAGCCTGTCGGTGGCTGTACTCCTCCTGGAGGGCGATCTGGATCGCCTCCTCCATAGTGTTCGCATGCACGCGGAACAACTGTGTGCGGGATGGGCCCACCTTCAGGCCATCCATGAACACTGTCACTTTGATGTGTTCAGGTAGGGGGTTTCCTACCAGAGATGCTGCGAGTACTCGCATCTCCTGGATGTACTCATGCAGCTCACGCTTCCCTCGTTTACAGGCAAGGAAGCGCGAGCGCTGGCGATACTCATAGTTCGCCGGAAGGAAGGCGGCTCTAAGCTGTTGACACAGCTGAGTCCAGGTTGTGAAACAACCCGGCGTTGTCGCTTCGCGCGTGTACGCCCAGGTCTTCGCCCGACCTCCTAGGTTGGACAGGGCGAAAGCGACCCGAAGTCGCTCGGTCGAGATTAGAGCCGCGTCCATCGCGAGCTCTACCTCTCGGACCCAGAAGTGGAGGTTCTCTCCCTCCTTTCCCTCATAAGGGTTAACCTTAAGCCTCAACGGCTTAGGTTGGGCTGGCTTCATCTCAGCCACGGGGGTTTGCAGCCCCTGTACGTGGACGATAAGCCCTCTCTCGAAAGTGTCGAACGCCTCGATGCGTTCGACCTGCTCGGCCGGCGTAGCAGCCGCCAAGCTTCAGAGGGCATCTCCTCCAAAGATGCCCACCATCTTCCGGACCGACTCAAACTGAGAGTCGGTCAAATGAGGGAACTCCCCTCTATCCATCCTGGCTTACCTTGTAGGAGCCACAGAGGATTCAGGTAGTCAATCTACCCGCGTAGGCGTGGATTGACTACAAGTGCTACCAAGTGTGACGGGGTCACACGAGCACCTTGCTTAGAGGAAGCGTGCTATTAAGAGTATATAAACTCTAAGTGAACGGCAGTTCACTAGTCCCTGGTCTGAGGGGACTTAATAGCCAGTTTAGAGTAGATTTTAGACTGATTTATTTATAGTTAATTAAGTTCATTTGGCCTGTAATACAAACTCCTAATTAACTATATTTTAACCTAATTATGCATATAAAAGGTAGGTTTAATGTTATTGGTTGGCCCTCAGCCACCGAACCTACGTGGCAGTAGTGTGGTTCACATCATAGTGTGATCCACACCACTCCAGCAGAGTATTAAAACAAATACCCACAGAAGTATATCTACTTCTAAAGGCGGTACCCTTTCTAGAGTACCGCTTTCATGTAACCCCGTTACAAGTGAACTGCCGTTCTCTTAGAGTTTGTATACTCTTGATAGCACGCTTTCTCAAGCATGGTGCTCGTGTGACCCCGTCACAGTTTCGCTTAGGACAGGGGCGCCATATTCTTGCTATAAGTTCCTTAGTCATTCACTAGAGTTTGTATTTTATGCTTCCTTTTTTAAAAAGGCTTAAAAACAAGGACACTCGTAAATGATTTTCTAGACGAACAGGCGTGTCAAACTATCAAAAGTTGGAGTTTTGTTCTTTTAACATCTGAGATGCGAGGTCAAGCAACACTGATGCCCCGTATTAATGTTAGTGTATCGCCCCTGTCCTAAGCGAAGTGCAATGTACGAACTATTACTCACTATAATTTTAATAAATAATTGCTAAACGTTTTAGGGTAATGGTATCACCGTTTCCAACCATAAAGCGTCACTGGATATTTTGCAAAAAGCGGAGTTATTCCAAACTTTTGTGCATTTGCAACTCTTTGTTGCAAAAAGCGGAGTTCCTGGAATCTTTGTTGCAAAACGCGGAGTTGCAGGGAACACGTGGAGCACATCGGCAGAATCGATTTGTGTGACCAACACAGCATGACGTCGATAATGTCGTCGCCCGCGTCTTCATCACCTGTCCCTGTTGTGGAGGCAGACGGCATCAGTGTGGGCGCATGCTTTCCAGACCAGACGTCATGCACCTAAGCGATGCGCCAGTTTGCGGTTAGTCATAACATGGATGTAAAGCTAGCTGCGGAAAATCGAGGGTGAGCAAAGCTGAAGTATCAGCGTGCCAGTGGAGGGGATTGTCGCTTCGAAGTTACAAGGCGAAGATCACAGGGGCAAACACGGAGCGGCTACTTTACCAGTCATTGTAACTTAGTTCACAATTGGTGTACAGGACGATCACGGTTAACAGCTTTCCAGTACGGGAGGACGAGCTCATCCGATCTTTAGCGGCAAGTGACCCATGTTAAAGTTGCCTCTAAACAGTATGATTACCCAGAGGACCTCCTTAAACTATTATGACTTGTTTTCTCTATACTTATAGTGGAATGTAGTCTCCTTTTCACTGGTGTGCACTGCACACTGTGCAGCTCCTATAAATCTAATGAACATCACTTCGCCTTTTAACGGCTACCAACAGCTCCTCTCCTTCCACCTCTCTTCTTCACTACAAGTTAACCTCGCCATAGGTTATGAGCCCAAGCCAAGCCTCCAGCGACGACTTCCCACGACTCATCGGCGCCGAGAACTTCGACGTGTGGAAGACTCGCGTGTGCGCAGCACTCAATGGCAAGCACTTACTCGGCTACGTGAAGCAGCGTGACTACGATGGTGTGTCTGAAGATGAGAGTGAAGAGAGCGCTAGCGACATGCCCGACGACGACGACCCTCCCAAGGTTACCAAGGATGCTGAAGTCGACTCTGACGCTGTGGACTACGAGGAGAGCGATGACGAGCTCAAGCCCCCCTCGGACTCTGATGATGACTCCGGAGCCAGCTCTGATGGGTCGATCAAGCGCAAGAACCTTCCAGTCGTTCGACCGTTCAACTCACCTGAAGCGCGCCGAGCACGCAAACGCACCAAGAAAGAGAAGCCTCAGCCTCTTAGTCAGCGTGAACGTCGTCGCCAAGAAGCCAAGACCAAGGCTTTCTTGATGAAAACGATGGACAACATGCACGTGCGTCTGGTCAAGAATCTCACGACCTCCTACGAGATATTCAACTACATCTGCCAGAAGTACGAGGGAGCGGCCTTTCATGGCGACCCGTACTTCATCCAACACTACTTGATGGAGATCAAGTATGAGGAAGGCTCAGACTTGACCGAATTCTTTCTCAAACTTGAGAATGCGATGAAAGCCGCATCAGAAGCCACCGAGTCGGTGATGACCGAGGGACAGAAGTCTATCTACCTGTTTCACTCGATACCCAAGTCGTGGAAGGATGACCTCCGCATCTGGAAGGGTCAGCGGAAGTACATCCCGTATGAAGACCTTAAACAGAGCATTGAAGGCAAGGTCCGCGATCTCCAAGCTCAAGAGCGCTACACCTTGGACAAAGGCACGCCTGAGACCTCTACAACCAAGGGTGAGCGAGCTTTAGTGGCAACTGGACCCCCAGCATCTCATGCGCAGAACCGTAACGATTCCATCATTTGCTCGTACTGTGATCGCCCCCGACACAACATTCGTCAGTGCCGCGGCTTGCAGAAGGACTTGCGAGATGGCCGTGTGAAAGCTGGAACTGTACTTCCTGCCAACTTCGCCTTCAAAGGCAACTCGAAGCGCGATCACCCGTATCGAAATTCGAACAACGGGAACAACAGGCGCAGCTACAAGAGAAACAACAGCCGAGACTTCAAGGGCAACAACAGTGGCAACAAGACGAAACACGGGAACAGTGGTAACCAACGTGGCCAAGAACGCTACAAGAACCGCCCTCTCGAGTCAGACAATGACGACGATGATAGCAACGACAGTGATTCTGGTAACAAGCGCAAGGTGTCTCGCCAAGGTCGTCGTGATACTGGTCTCATTGCTGTTGCAACCGCAGTTAATCCCACTGTTAGCCTCACCGCTCAAGCCAAGGTAGAACCTGACTCAACCTGGACGATTGACTCTGGCTGCACTCGCCATGTGACCCATGAATCTCAGTGGTTCAGTGACATCGCCGCCAGCGGTGGCTCAATTACGGTTGGCGGAAACAACCAGATCCCCATCGAAGGAATTGGACGGGTCGAACTGGAAGTCTCTGATTCCAAGGGCACTATGCAGAATCTCATCCTTCATGGCGTCCTGTATGCTCCCCAGCTCAAATTCAGCCTGTTGTCCGTTCCAGCAGCCGTGAAGCACGACTTTCGCTTCAACTTTGACCGCAAGCAGTGCGCTATGCAAACCGACCAGCGCTTCAAGATCAAGGCACTCATGGCTGGCAACACGGATCTGTATCAGTTCCAAGCCAAACCTGCGGCACCTCCAGAGGCACTTATTGCATCAGGTAAGCAACGTTCATTTCTGCTTTTACATAAACGCCTTGGACATCCTAACGTTCGTGTCTTGAATGACCTATCTAGGAGCCAAGCCATACATGGACTCGATGAATCTGTACCTCTAGGTTCTAAGACAGATTTCTTCTGTGTTGCATGCACGTTAGCGAAGTCACACCGCTCCCCCTTTTACTCTAATAGAGTTGTTAAACGTGCCACAAGACCTTTGTCAAAAGTCCATTCTGATATCTGTGGTCACTTCCTGTGCCTAGCCTTACTGGTTGTCGTTATTTCTTGATCTTCATCGATGACTTTTCTCGATTCATGTTTACTTATGCAATTAAGAACCGTAGCGAGTTGTATGACTGCTACGAAGACTTCAGGAAAAAAACCCTGAACATCTTTAGACATGACATTTCTGTTATTGAGTACACGTTCAGTGTTGAAGACGATGAAACTCAAGGAAACTTTGAGATTCAACGGCTCCAAGCAGACAATGCGAAAGAGTACGAGAGACTGGGTCGAATCATATTTAAAAAATATGGGACTCATGCACAATTCACCAACGCGTACACTCCTCAGCAGAACGGGGTTGCTGAACGCCGCATGCGAACAATCATGGAGCGTGTTCGAGCCCTACTACTTGACGGCAAGCTACCCAAGCAACTGTGGGCTGAGTGTGTTTGTCACGTGACTACCCTCATCAATATGACGCCTAGCTCTAAGACGGACGGTCGAACCCCGTATGAGCTCTGGTACAACCGAATTCCATCGATGCAATACATCAAAGTGTTTGGTTGCAGTGGCTATGTCCACATCACGGAGCAATACCGAGACAAACTCGACGCTAGAGCCCGGTTGTGCATGTATCTCGGTGTACCTGACCACAAGAAAGGATATAGACTGATGGATATCAATACACATGTAATTGTCTATAGTCGTGATGTCATCTTCAAAGAGGACGAATTTCCCCCTCTCACTGGCCTGACGTCTACACCAGAGCCTACCCAACCCATGCGCTGGCAGCCACCTGCCGCCACACCTACACCTGTATATGTGCCAACTGCGCCTGCCATTGCACTAGCACCGGAATCCGAACTTGAAGATGAACCTGCATCAGAATCAGTGGCAACACCGTCACCTACTTCAGCCCCCGCAATGAGAACCGCACCGAGTACAGCAAACAAACGGGTACTGTCCTCCTTGAGGGAGGCTATTGATCGAACAGCCATTCATTACTCATTTAGAACGGAGACGGACTCTGATCCTCCGTACAACTCAGCTCCTAAGCGACCCCGCCTCACTGCGGAAGCCACTGAGAAATGCCTCAACTCTGAGAAGTCCTGTGACGTAACCCTCAACTCTGAGGAAGACATCCACGAACAGGAGCAACGTCAGCATTTACTGTACACATTACTAGCTATTCGGTATGTGTCAGAGCCCACTACGTATCGGGATGCAATGAAGTCTTCCCACGCTAACCAGTGGCATCTAGCAGCTAAATCGGAATACAAGTCCCTCATGGACAATTACACTTGGGTGTTGGTATCCCCTCCTAAAGGACGGAAGATTTTGAGTAGCCGATGGGTCTTCGTAGTGAAGTATACCGGCACTGGTCTGGTACCAAACTCTGTCTGCCTTCCTAGAAAATCTCGGGTTCCTGAAACTCATTAAAGATCGATGTGTCTTTCGCCGCACAGTTGGCAACGTCACTTGTTTTATTGCAGTGTACGTTGACGACTTACTGATTATTGCGCCTACACCAGCACTCGTCAGTAAGCTAAAATCAGCCCTGAAAAACCGATTCTCCATGTCAGATTTAGGGGAGGTGAAGTGCTTACTCGGCTGGTCCATTCAACGTGACCGTAAGAACCGAACGATATTTATCCACCAACACAAGTACGCTACGAAGGTCATTGACCGCTTCAGCGACTACATTCCGTACCCTATTGCAACACCAGCCGAACGGAACGCCAAACTCTCCGTAAGTATCCAACCTAGCAGTGAGCAAGAGAAAGATGCGATGAGTTCAATTCCGTATCGCCAAGCCGTAGGCAGTGTCATGTACCTAATGGTTGGGACACGACCCGACATGGCATTCTACATGCGTGAAGTCAGTCAGTTCCTAGCCAATCCAGGCATGGAACACTGGAAAGCAGTCATTCGTGGTCTTAAGTATCTGTCAGGAACGAAAGAATACGGTCTCGTTCTGGGAGGCTCATCCGACATTACCTCAGAGAATCTAGCCGATCAGCTAGTTGCCTACAGTGACTCTGACTATGCTAATTGTCCCGACACGAGACGTTCTGTCGGTGGATATGTGACTATGCTCGCGAGCGGTCCGATCTCATGGCTCTCCCGTAAGCACCACACAGTGGTTCTCTCTACAACAGAGGCAGAATATATCGCCCTGTGTCACTGCATGCAAGAGATGGTATTCCTCAAACTTCTTCTCAAAGAACTTGGCTTTCCTACAACGCAGGCTAACACTATATATGAGGACAACCAAAGCTGCATCAAAATCTGCTACAACCCCGAACTTCACGGACGATCAAAGCATATACACGTACGATACTGTTTCGTACAAGAAAAGGTAGAGCGGCATGAATTCAACGTTACCTACTGCAATACGAAAGAGATGATAGCTGACATCTTTACTAAAGCTTTAGACAAGCACCAGTTCAGAGAACTAAGGACCAAGCTTCGGATGAAAACCCTTGAAGCTCTCCCTAGTCATACCGTTTAAGTGTACGAGTATAACACTAATGCATGAAGCATGCCAAATTAAATGCGTTCTTTTATTTTTCCCACTGGGTTTTTAAGTTTGTTCGTAAAAAGGTTTTCTCCTCGTTGAGGTTTTCCCTGGTCAAGTACCGAATTACAATTGGCATATGAATTTATATCCATGCAGGCACATGAGACAAAGTTTTGCTGGGAAAGTTCAGTATTGGTTAGGCAAACCCGCGGAAATCCTACCAACTCCTATTGTCTACTTCTGCTTGCAGACAATAAATGGACGAATAAATGCGTAGAAATCAATCCAGTCCTCTGCTGACTCAATGGGATCACCTTCATCCAGGTCGTAGATCAGCCGAGTCTTGCCTTGAACCGTCAGAACACATGCATGGCCGACATTGCGGTGGTTGTAAACTGCAACAACGTAGATACCATCCTTGAGCGGAATTACATTCAGCACACGAACCCCACGTCGACCAGCAACAGCGAAATTGTCCAAAGCAATGGCTCGGTAAATGAAATCACGGCCAGAATCACGAAGCCGACGTAAGAAGACAAGCACAACCTTCCATGACGTCCCCTTCGTCATATCCATTCCACGAGAAGCCAGCTGGTCAGCGACAAAGTCATCGATGTCACGCTGAGTCACGATATCAGGACGACCACTCAACTCTCTGCACGTCTCAGGGCGTTAAACACGCACAATCCTTGCATGTCTGCACCAATCGCATTTTTGCCGTACTCATCCGTTGGCCAGAACGCAGCGAAAGTCTTCACCTCCGAAGCTTTCCACCGATCCACCAACTCAATCTCCTGTCGAAAGTCATCGGCGAGTAGCTGGGCGCGTGGCTCCCAAGTCCGCTGGTAGTACCGTCGCTTTTTGACGGAGGGGTTAACCCACAGCACTTGATACTGATATGTTATCAGGGAGTCTCCACGGCGGTCGTTAATGCGTGCAACGTTCCATCTCTGCTTTGTTGACGCGAAATTCGCAGTAACGGTAAGCTCGGATCGCTTGTAATTTTTGCCATAAATTCCCCAGTACATTTCACCGTCACTGTCATCACTGTCAGAATTTGTATCACTAGAGTTGGTGTCAGAGTTTGTCGGATTTGTATGATCAATTGTCAAGTCATCAGATTCCCTCGCCTCAATGGAAGCGGTCATTGCACTGGCCACGTATAGACAACAGTCTTCTTCTTCTTCATCTTCTTCAAGGGTGCGGGTGAAGGAAGCAAGCGAGCCACGCGTCTTCTTCTTCCTCTTATTCTTTGGTACATGCAAAGTTGCTGCAACCCCGGGTAAAGTTGCTGTAACCGAGGGCAATGTTGCTGTAACCTTCGGTAATGTTGCTGTAACCTCGGGTACAGTTGCTGGAACAACGGATGCATGTGCTACTGCCTTCGCAGCCTCTGCAGGCACTTCCACGGCCGCTTTACCATCTACTATAGCCGAAAACGACGCTACAGCATGCTCGATTGGCTCGTTAGGGAGTCCAGCACTTGGAACAGGCTCAGTAGCCTCTACAGCGTCCGGGGCCGCCTCTGTGGCGTCCGTGCCAGCCTCTGAGGCTGTAGAGAGGTCCTTCATTGTATCATTTCGGTCACTAAGTCGAGCAGGTTCTGCTGGATGAATGCGTGCTGCACGCGCAGCCGCTCTCGCCTTCTTCCTGGCGCGTAACTGCTTCGCACTCGCGTTTTTCTTCTTTCGTTTGGCTGGCAGGCGCTGGGTCAGACGCGGTGCTGATGATACTACCATGGTTTAGTCTCTAAGTTCCTGCCCGTGGCGTGTCTCCCGTGTCCTCCTTCCCTTACAGCAAGCTGCAGGGCAAAGTCGGATCAGCTAACGCAGGAGGCTTCCTGGGCGTGGCGTTTTAAAGACTGACCAGTCGTCCATTAGAGAGTATTACCTCTTATATCTAATCTATCACGCATCCGGAACATAATGTGAAGAGGCAGGGTGGCTGTTAAAGTTGCCTCTAAACAGTATGATTACCCAGAGGACCTCCTTAAACTATTATGACTTGTTTTCTCTATACTTATAGTGGAATGTAGTCTCCTATTCACTGGTGTGCACTGCACACTGTGCAGCTCCTATAGATCTAATGAACATCACTTCGCCTTTTAACGGCTACCAACAGCTCCTCTCCTTCCACCTCTCTTCTTCACTACAAGTTAACCTCGCCATAACCCAGGTATTAGCGGACGTGTTCTTGTCGAACATATTAACCGCATACATGGAGGTACAACACTGTGTATCGATCTCGTATTCTATGGTTCGTTTGAAGGTGTTCAGCAGTTGGAGTCGCTGTTGCTGATGTGGAAGGCCAAGAACCCTGCCAGTCATGTTGATTGTGATTTTAATGAAGTTGGCGAATTTGTTGGTGCTTTTGTTTCACACCCGTGTACTCCTCTCTACGAAATATTGATGACTGTTTCAACGTTGGTGGCTAATCTGTTCCGTACGGAGCTGAGACTCGCTCCGGGATCCAGTTAGCGATGCCCTACGTGGTAATCGTGATCTAGAGGTTGGCATGAATAGCAGGCTGGATGTTTGAAAATACACGTTTGCTCGTCTGAAGTCAATGTGCGCATGTGTGTTGTTGACTCCCTTACTGTGCAGGCCGGCGAAGGACTCTCCGTTGTAACTCCGCGTTTTGCAACAAAGATTCCAGGAACATCGCTTTTTGCAACAAAGAGTTGCAAATGCAAAAAAGTTTGGGATAACTCCGCTTTTTGCAAATACCCAAGCGTCACTCTAAATGTGTTGACATTTTCTGCTCATAAACCACTGCTTCTCCGGGACCAGTTGTGTCCTCCCTCATGCAAAGCAAACCTGCATGACATGCAGTGCAAGGAGGGGTCGAGTTGGCTATAGTGGTCAGTCGGCTTTAATACCGATACAATAGAGTGATTGCGCACAATTGGTAGTCAATTGCTAGCGGTCTCCACAGTGGAGCCCATTAGTGCTGGTCAGTGATTATCTGTCGTTGGTGGCCATGTGTATACGTTGTTGCGCCGACCAGGCTCACATATCACTGTGCTTGAGGTGACGACCAGCTGGGATTCAGATTCGCCCTGCTTTTCCCCGTAACGTACTGTATGTCATACCACTCAAGAAAATTCAAGTCGACTAGAGCAATCGAAGGACACGAATCGCTTACACCGTATCTCCGACAAAGTATTTTCCGTTGATGCTGGTGATATTCTCCTATAGAATTTGTGCTCCATATAGCATGGCGCGCAGACAAGTTCGAAGCGGTCCATGTAGTCAGCTACGGTGTGACGTTTCCTCGGGTATTGCGGTTTGAAGATTGTCATAAACATATGCCGCTAAAGGTGTCCGCAAGCTGTTTAGCGGAGCCGCCGAAAAACCAGCTGAATGAAGTAGAGTGTCATCAAAATCAGCAATCATATGTGCAAAGACTTCCAAAAGGATCTTCTTCGTTACGAAAGCCCTTCACTAACCGTTATCGAGGTTTTTGTCTGGAATGCAGGCACTCACCTCTTTTACATCGACCTGCAGTCAGCCCAGCCTACTATGTATCCGAGCAGCAGTCAGTCCTTTTATCTCCAGTGCAATATCTTCATTGCAGCTTTCACCCGAGGAAGCACAAGTGTACCTCATCTCTATCTGTTCGAACACCAAGTGACCATGTTGCGGCAGCTCGGTCTTGTCGCCATCATCTTCCAAGCCGCCGCAATTTCTGGGACCATTGGCCACGGTAACATCATCGTCCCTAAGCCCGAAGGCAACTCCGAACACCCGTACTACATCGGTGGACCCGCCGGTACCATCGATATGCCCGAGATCATCGGTGGTGCTTCTTACGGAGACTACTATAAGGCTGTGGACGACTGGTTCACCAAGAACAACGTTGCCAGTCTGAAGGAGTACATCACTACCTATGGCACGAACATCTCTGAGTGCGGCAACACTGAGAAAAAGGGTACGGCTCAACCTGTGCCTTCGGATGGATACGCACAGCATGATACGCTCGGCAACTCGCACCCAGGTCCGTGCGAGATTTGGTGCGATGACACTCGCGTCTTCCACGACACTAACTGTGTGACGACTTTTTCCGGTCAGTCACCAGCGAAAATCCCAATTGACGTCAGCACTTGCAAATCGTCGTCGGAGTTTGTGTTCTATTGGTTGGCATTGCATGCTCAGCCATGGCAAGTGTACATCAACTGCGTGGCACTCGACGGTACATCTGCTGAGAGCACTACCAACTCGACCTCAACTACATCAACTACCACTTCAGTTCCCACAAAGATTTCCACGACGTCAGCAGAAGCTAGTGAAGCTGGTGAGGCATCCGACGAGGAGGAGACGCCTGAAGTCCCCACTACTACAAGTGTCCCCGAGGCGGAAGCTCCTACTCCCATAACTTCGGCTCCATCGACGTCTTCATCCAAGTGCATCCGCCGCCGTTTGTAAGCAACGAACAGTGCTGGTTGCTGGTGATGTAGTAGGAGTGTTTAGAATTGTGGTATTACATGTTAAATGCGTTCTGTGGTTACCGTTCTGCATTCAGTGTTGCATCTTCTCAATATATAAGCATTTATCGACATCGTAGTCGCCCCGTATGCGCTAGACCAGCACTGGTTGCTCGGCGCATTATTGTAAAGGCGACACGTTGCTTAAACTTTCTCGAAATTCAACCAGAGTTGGTGAAGTGAACGGAGATAGTTTCCGTTGATGATTACGTGTGTAGACCGATGTGGTCACACTGGTTTATGAAGTGCTTACGAGTCGGTAATGACGCCGATGTTTACTGACAAAATGAGTGGACAAAAGAGGTTGTCCAGGTTAGTCTAGCTCGTAGCACGTTAAGATATGAATTCACTCTTCAATTTTTCCACTATGGAGTGTTAGTTACGTCACATGAAGTCGATAGAGCAATCCGACGAGCTGGTCGGGAAACTTGTGTTAGACATTTTGTTGACCATTTCATGTTAGTAAGAACCACCTTAAGCAATTTGGGATGAGAATCGATGGCATTCTTGAACATCTACAACTAAACTTCGTTATTAATTTTGATGCACGCTTGATATTAGTTGTGAAGTGAGTAGATAGATTAACAGCTCTACGTGTAGTTCCTGTTGCATCAGCCATTTGCTGGGTTATGAAGTACTGCTACCAACGTCGTATACACTCAGTTGATTATGAAGACGTAGGGATAATGCGGCCATCAAGCAAAACCCTTGATTCAAGGGTTTTGCTCTTCTACAGCACCGATGGTGGAAGCAATCGTTCCTTACTGCCGTCTGGTACAAAACACATACTCATGCTTGAATCAACCACCACTTTAAAATGTTCCTGTATTCACACCTTTCACTTCAAATGAACCCTGAGTCTACCTAGATGTCAACCTCCCAGACTCAACAATGTATCTAATAATTTTTAAAATCAATAAGACTTTAAAAGTTGTTCTGTAGTTCCCTGGGTGAGACCATTTATCAAGTAAAGTCGGCTACAACAATGCACTAATTGAAGCAAGATCCTACCATTATCGAGGCTCCCAAGTACGTAAAGACGAAGCCGTGACCGTCAATAAAAAGCATTACTTTGGCTCTTACACTTATTTATCTTTTTTGAACATGTACGTGACAATTTCTAATAGTAGCAACTGTACAGAGCAAATAGACCCTGAATGAAGTAGAGTGTCATCAAAATCAGCAATCATATGTGCAAAGACTTCCAAAAGGATCTTCTTCGTTACGAAAGCCCTTCACTAACCGTTATCGAGGTTTTTGTCTGGAATGCAGGCACTCACCTCTTTTACATCGACCTGCAGTCAGCCCAGCCTACTATGTATCCGAGCAGCAGTCAGTCCTTTTAATCTCCAGTGCAATATCTTCATTGCAGCTTTCACCCGAGGAAGCACAAGTGTACCTCATCTCTATCTGTTCGAACACCAAGTGACCATGTTGCGGCAGCTCGGTCTTGTCGCCATCATCTTCCAAGCCGCCGCAATTTCTGGGACCATTGGCCACGGTAACATCATCGTCCCTAAGCCCGAAGGCAACTCCGAACACCCGTACTACATCGGTGGACCCGCCGGTACCATCGATATGCCCGAGATCATCGGTGGTGCTTCTTACGGAGACTACTATAAGGCTGTGGACGACTGGTTCACCAAGAACAACGTTGCCAGTCTGAAGGAGTACATCACTACCTATGGCACGAACATCTCTGAGTGCGGCAACACTGAGAAAAAGGGTACGGCTCAACCTGTGCCTTCGGATGGATACGCACAGCATGATACGCTCGGCAACTCGCACCCAGGTCCGTGCGAGATTTGGTGCGATGACACTCGCGTCTTCCACGACACTAACTGTGTGACGACTTTTTCCGGTCAGTCACCAGCGAAAATCCCAATTGACGTCAGCACTTGCAAATCGTCGTCGGAGTTTGTGTTCTATTGGTTGGCATTGCATGCTCAGCCATGGCAAGTGTACATCAACTGCGTGGCACTCGACGGTACATCTGCTGAGAGCACTACCAACTCGACCTCAACTACATCAACTACCACTTCAGTTCCCACAAAGATTTCCACGACGTCAGCAGAAGCTAGTGAAGCTGGTGAGGCATCCGACGAGGAGGAGACGCCTGAAGTCCCCACTACTACAAGTGTCCCCGAGGCGGAAGCTCCTACTCCCATAACTTCGGCTCCATCGACGTCTTCATCCAAGTGCATCCGCCGCCGTTTGTAAGCAACGAACAGTGCTGGTTGCTGGAGATGTTGCAGTATTGAATTTAAATGCCAAGTGTTTGTGACGACGTGCTTTGAACATGTTCTATTTTAATGTGTATTACCTCTTTGAATTCGTAGTTGGCCGTCTACATACATACAGACACTGGTATTGCATCAGTTAGTCAGTCAGAAATACTACTACTGCTATGCCGTTGTTGGATTGGATTTCAGGAATCGCGCTACATATAATTAAAATTTCGTATAATTTCTGTAAAATCGACAGCAGGAATGATCGTTGGAGCATAGTCACCGAGGTGCTCCACAAATATAGGAATCATGCGGTGTAGTCCGCAAAGCTATTTCGACACTGTAGACTTTAGAGTCATCACTAATTCTTAGTTGTATCTCGATGTATACTTGTACATGGTACACTTAAAAATTCTATGAATGTGAAGCATTACATTACTGTACCTTCCCGGATCAGACACTTTGATGCTTCTAATTTATCATAATCAGCATATGGTGTTGCGGATTTTGCTGGCAGGATGCACTGTACTGATCTCGGATCAGCTTTTGAGCTTTTATGAGTTGCGAATCGCGACTCATAAAAGCGACTCGCGATGCAAATATGGTACAGTAGGTGTGTAGTGCCACAGGTCATCATAGTCTGTGATTCACAGATCACTCCGCAGTATTGACGGGATTACTGTAATCAAACCAGAATTGTTGCAAGTTCCGTTGTTACGGTACGTTACGATTAATTAAAGTTGATATACAGCAAAGAGATTGAGAGTATTTGGATGGTTTTACCAGGTCGGCAGCTAGAAGTTGGAAGACTTGCGAATCAAGTATTTAGTACATCGATTTGATTTGACTCAAGATGAATCAACAGTTGATTCCCTCAGATTTGATGTCGTATCGGTTGTCAGCTGCGTCGCTACTTCATTGTGTAGTTTACAACGTGATCATTGAATGCCACATGTTATCATACCATAGAAACTCTCCGTTGCAAAAACGATGCAATGAATTTTCGCTAGGCTGATTTTAATAGATTAAGTCCTGTTACTAGTAATATTGGCGCTGCTTAATCACTGCCAAGAGGTTCAAGTCTGATCTGCTTCTCCCAGATCAGTTTCCAGTTTTCGATGGTAAACTACAGCTTGTCTCTGCTCAATCTACTACATCATCGAGGCTTTTGTGCAGCACAACACTGACCATCCAAGAGAGTTTGACTTTACCTCAGTTACGCCTCCATTGCACATTTTGACCGAGAGAGCGCAAGTATTTCCCCCTATCCGTAAGAAAAGTGACCATGTTGAAGCAGCTCGCTTTCGTCTCCGCGCTCTTCCAGACTTCCATCATCTCTCGAGCTGCTGGTCATGGCAACATTTACGATCCTAAACCCGAAGGAAAAGGTGGCGATTACACGTACTACTTCGGTGGACCTGCTGGAAGCATTGACATGCCCGAGCTGGTCGGCAAATCCACCTATGGAGAGTACTATAAAGGTGTAGATACTTGGTTCAGCAAGAATAACGTCGACAGTGTGAAGGACTTCGTCACCACGTACATGCCAGACGTCGCCGAGTGCGGAAATACCAAAAAGAAGGGTACTCCACAGCCACTGCCTTCCGACGGATATGTGAAACATGACACACTCGGTAGCTCCCACCCTGGGCCGTGCGAGATCTGGTGTGATAACACACGTGTGTTTCATGACGTCAACTGTGCCGGCAAATATGCTGGTCAAGTACCCACGGAGATCCCCATTGATGTAAGCACCTGTAAGTCCTCTTCTGAATTGGTTTTCTACTGGCTCGCACTGCATGTTCAACCGTGGCAAGTCTACATCAACTGCGTGACATTGGACGGGTCAGCTGCAGGAGGCTCCAACTCAACCTCAACTAATACGAAGACAACGAAGATAAAGACGAAGACAAAGACGAAGGCAACAAGAGTGCCAGTGAGTATATCAACGGAAACAAGCGTGGCCGGAGAGGCGACTGATGAAGATATTACAGAAGCCCCTGTTATCGACCAGGTTGGGACGGTTGCACCCTACCCAGAGATCCCTCCAACGACTCCACCTTCAACAGCTTCATCTAAGTGCCTCCGTCGCCGCTCATAAGTCAGGCAAGGGCGGTCGTTGGTATATGTCTAACACCTGAGTATATTTTTGTCCCCTGCTGTCCGTATTTAGCATGCATCTCAGTTGTGTGGGTCACACTCCTCACAAGTCATCTGAGGTGATCACCTCGGATATTCACGCGAGCAATGATGACAATAAAAAATGTTGAACTGTGCCGTGATCTAAATACTGGCAGTACTCCACAATCAACATTTTGGTTGGTGTGAAGTTGAAGTCGCGATTCGTGGTGGCGTCTTGCAATTTGTTCGACAGGGAATGAAAAATGACCATGCAAGCAATAGTACATTTTGTTGCCAGCTTGGTGCAGTAGGTAGCTGGAATCAATGCATAGCATTGACTATCATCTAAAAAACTGTCCTTGAAGTACTGTACGCGGTAGTGTAAGTGTGTAGTGTACAGTATATTATGTGCACGAGCATGCAGAACTCTTTAACCTTGCTAGTTTTGAGTGAAATTTGAATTTGAATAGCATTACAGAAGTATCGACAAGTCCTAACTACTTCGACCAGTCTAGTTTGGGACAACGGCACCAAGGCTCTTCCAAGTCATACCAGCGAAGTAGTCCTTCGACTTGATCGACTTGGTGATGAAGTTTCCCATGACCACACCGCCCATGACAGGCAGCTGCGACACACCACCGTTCGGGCCCAGCGGCAGCATCGTGCCCACCACCTCCACCTTGGGGAACGCCTTGTTCACGTTTGTCTGCGTCTTGCGCGCCACCAGCGCCAGCTCGGCACCCAGGTGCTTGCCCTGCAGACCAGCGTAGAACATGCGCTTAGGCGCCGGGTTGTTACTCGCGTCGCCCAGAGCGTAGATGTTCGAGTATTGGTCGCTGTCCAGCTGCAGCTTGTTATTCACTTTAATGAAACCCTCCGGCGTGACCAGGTTCGCATCCAGCTTTTGGATGAGCTCCGTCGTGGGGCTAAAGCCGCCGCACAGCAGTTGCACGTCCGATTCGATCTCTGTTCCCTTGTTCGTGCGCAGCGTGCGCTTCTCGAAGCTGTTGCCTGCCAGGCGCTCCGTCAAGCGCTCACCCACCACCACCTTAACGCCCAGACGCTTGAGGTACGTCGACAGCTTGGTGCGGAACTTGTCGCGCACGTCGTCGTTGGCTACTAGCTTGTCCTTTCCTTCGAGGATTGTGACGGTCTTGCTCGGGTATTTGGCCTTGATTTCGCCGGCCACCTCAACACCCACGGCGCCACCGCCCACGATGAGCACGCTATTGGCAGCCTTGACCTGCTCACGCACCTCAGCCAGTTTGGCCTCCGTGGTGGAGCGTTTGAAGTTGTTTTTGGGCTGCTTGATGGGCACCGTGTATGTGCTGCCCGTGGCCACCACAAGGTAGTCATAGCTGAGGCTCTTGACGGGACCGGCCAGCAGATCGCCATCCTCGTCAATGGGTGCGTACTCGACTTCGTTGGCTCCCGGCACGATGCGCGTTACGACGGCGCGCTGGATCTTGACGAATGCCTTGGCCGACGGCGGGATCACGCTGTCGTAAGGCACAAAGAGTTTCTTGGTGTAGTTGTCATCCACGACGGCGCGCGGTGTGCCCACAGCATGGTAGAAGTACTTGCTCTTTTCGAGTACGAGTACCTCGGTGTCATCCTTGGCTGTGAGATCGGCCGCCAGAGTCTGGGCCACGGCAATTCCCGCAGGACCGCCACCGACAATGAGGATACGAGGCATGGACGGAAATTAACTTGACGCTTGGTGTTGTTGCTGTTGCGCCTGCGGTGCGCTGAGGACGTTTGAGAATGACAGCCGCATGAACCGAGGCGCCTTCACGCATCAACGGTGTACGTCGGATTGCACGATCGCACGTACGCAATCGGTGCAAGATCGGGCAAGTCGCTGCATGTCGCACGGTAAAAAGCGTATCAGCCAATCATTGAGGCGGTACTGACACGTCACTGGCGATATCTACGCAATCGGCGCTGCGTGAACATCCCTCCTGCGATACCAAATAGACTGATCAATTGCTGCTTAGCTATTGTTTGACAGGTTATCTGGTATGATAGCTGATTTTGTGAGGAAATTATTCTGGTTGTTAGAAAGACTGGGACTTGTATTTTTTTGATACACGATATCAATCAAATTTAGAAGGCTCTTGATAACAGCCCACCGATCCATAAACACCACGTCGACACAATCGAGCAAGTTGCCACGCCAATGTTGCTGTTGCTGCAGCGCACGGGAGGGTTTCCATACGCGTGGCCAAGGAGCATTGCGCTACTGTAGCGGTATTTGAGAGCTCAGAGATTGCGGATTGGAAGTGAAATATTGTGCTTATGTGGGTGTTGGCATTTTCTTAAGCAAAGTTGGAAATTGCGGGCTTGGCCTCTATTTTATTGGCATCTTAGAAAAAGTTTGATGCCGACAAGACTGCCCACACATTGCAGTCTCTCCTTATGAAGTGTGTTATGAGTCGTAATACAGGTTTCTCACTGTTTCCTATTGAATCAGTGTCATGTTCACAAACACAACTTCAGCTTCAGAGTCGTGTTGAAGGAGTGTTACCATGTCTGCACAAAGTTGACGAACAAGACAGTTTGTTGTCATAGGATTAGTGTAAAGTCTTTGCAGTCAAAATACTTTTCCGCCGTTGCACCCTACATGATAACCATTCTGGTAACGCCTGGTCAATCTGTCCCGTGCCCGGGAATGAGACCCTCGAACCAGCGTGTTCGGCTGTGCTCCATGCCTCGGGTCCTTGTCATTCGTCGTACTCGCCATGTTGCGACCACTTGGCGTAGTACACTGTCCGAGGTCCGCTCCGGGGTGCGTCCCCGTTTTCCTCACCAGAGCGGTCTATCAACGTCCTCCCGCGAGTGTCGTGCGGAGGGAGGACACCTCCGAAGACCCCTGCCCTACTGTATCGACGGGGAGTCATCCCTACAAGTGTGCATTGGAGCTAAAGTGAGCTCCCTATATAACTAGTCAGTCGTGATTTTACCTGCTAAGAAGAAGAAGAACAACAAGTTACTTATATTTGTTTTAGTTTAGTCTTCTAACTCCCTGCCCGGACCTGCACTCACATAACAGCCCGCTAGTACCCGATCCTTAGCTAGGTCACGACAAGTGGTGGAGAAGCAGGGTACTTGCCTGCTGGAGAAGGGTCCTCGGAGTGAGCACTAAAAGAAGACTACACCCACAAGATCTGCTACCGGAGAGAGAACTGCTCTCACTTATTGAGGAGTGAAGAGTCACTAACACTGCTAGTTCGACAGGGGTCAACTGGGGAGGTGTTCTACTACTACACTAAAGGACGGGATCCGACCCGTTCCGGACACGCATATCAAGTTGGTGAAGTCCCTTGGAAGTGAACTTCGAGCGACTACTTTGACAAGGAAGAGAAGTACTCCTGTCCTACCAGCTAGTTGTTAGTTGGTTAACTGAGTGGTTCGTCTGGGCGGGAGTACAACAACTACCAGAACTCAAGACTACACAAGAAAAACAAGAGAAAGAGAGAGACGAACAAGAACCTGAGATCGAGATGTCTTCGTTCGGACCTGGTGTCGGAGACGATGACAGGAGCGCCACCTCGAGTGAAAACGGCGGAACGGGTCCAGCAACTACTCCATGGTTCAGAAGGGGAGCAAGTCGACCCCCTACGGCGACTCCTGCGAGTCCGGAAGGCAGTGACGGCCAACCTGCGACTTCGTGGTTTGGGATCGGAGGAGCTCCAGCGACCACGCACCCGGGAAGGCCGAGTTTAACTGCTCCAGGAGGACTGACTACGGTCCAGGCCATGGTGCGACGAGCTGCTCTTGGCTCAACCCGTCCGGCGCAACAACCTCCTCCTTTAAGACCTCGACTGACCCGAAGCCTCTCCGAGCCTAGGAAGGGAGAAGCGAGACCACTCGCTAGCCCTGCTGCTACTCAAGGAGGGTTTACTTTCCAAGGAGCAACTTCCGGTACTGGACTCGCAGCGGCGACCTCGGTGCCTCAAGGTGTAGTGACTCCTGGAGTGTCGACTTCAGTCCCGATGTCCACCGCAACAAAGCCAATGACTTCAATTCCTCCTCCTTCTGCGACTCAACTGGGGCCCGCGCCTACGGGAGTAGTCGGCGCCACCAAGCATTACTTGTATCCACCACAACTGATGGCTCAACCTGGTTACGCTCCGAATGCTGGGTTTAGCGTGGGAATGACTGCTGGCCCGACGGGAGTTCCTCCAACTGCGTGGGGTAGTCAACTGCCTGGACAGCAACCTACTGTCTCTGCGGTGACTCCTGCTACTAGCTTGCCACAGTCTACTCGCTCCGCGATCCCGAGTTATCGGAATGTGACGCTTGGCGCGACTCCTGGCAATCCGGGAAACGGACAGAACAACCCATTTATCCAGCCAGCCGGATGGTCTGCGGCTGCCGGATTCTCCTACAGTACTCCAGCTCCTATCTCCTATGCGACTACTTCCGCTACACCTCATGTGACTCAAGTCCCTGCGTCTTCAGTGACTCGAGTGCCTACCTGTGGCTTACTTATGGCTCCTACGAGTGTGGCTCCGCCGTTGACTTCAGCTCCAACTATGACGACTCCTGCTACTACTAGTTACCAACAAGCGACTGCAGAGCAGACAGCGTACTGGAACCAGCTACAGGCGCATGGGGACCCTGCTCTAGCTACAAGTCTACCTCCTCCAATGACTGCTCCAAGTGCACCTGTGACGACTACTGGCCATCCTGCAACTGTCCTGAGTAGTCAACCGTTCACTCCTGTCCCCGGACAACTTCCTAACCAATATCCTTTGAACTACCAACCCACTGTGAACCAAGTGACTCGACCGGCGCTGGGTATACCGTCCAACATCAAGAATGCAGTCCGCATGATCCAACCGTTCTACTCGGATAGTGCTTCCGTAGACAAAGCTCGATCCTTTTGGAGTGCATTTGAGAGAGCTACTGAAGGACTTGACGACTCCTTACGGTTGAGTGCCTTCAGGGAGTGTCTTAAAGGCAAGTCTGGTGAGGAATGGTGGACTTACTCCCAGATTAACGACTTCGATACTCTGAGGACTCGCTTTCACAACCAGTTCGTGTGCCAGACGCCACTCCAGATGATTGAACGACTAAAGGTGACGAAGAGGTCCCGAGGCATGTCAGCCGAAGTGTGGGGCGATTTGATTTCGAGTCTCTGTGACGCCGCCCAGTACTTCGACCCCGAGATGAGATACCAATATTTCCTGTCTGGACTTCGCAACCGGCAGTGGCGAAACACACTTGACACTTCCTTGGTGAACTCAATACCTCAAGCAGTAGCTGTGCTACTGTATAAGAATCAGCACTTACCAGTAGAGGATGATGCCGACTTCGAGGACGAGCCTCCTAAGTCAACGGCCAACGACGACTTGATGAAGCAAATGCTGTCGGTGATGCAGCAAACTCAGAGTCTCTTAGCGCAACAGCAAGTGCAAGCTGCTACTCCTGCTGCTACCCAGAGAGGGACTACTGCGGCTGCCATTCAGTACCAGGCCCTGCCTGCGACCAGTCAAGGAGTGTATGCGATCCAACCGACTACTTCACTACCGGTGACTCCCACCAGAGGTATTCGACAGGGACCTGACTTATACACTCAAGAAGGGCACATCGTGTGCGGGAGGTGCCACACGTTGGGATGCAGCCGTTTGAACTGTCGTAGAAACAACTCGACTTGCTCGAACTGCCAAGGGACTGGCCACGTCTACGTCGAGTGTGAGTTACCCCGGGTGTACCAACGCCAACAGCTACCGACGGGCCAACGACAACAACAGCAGCAGTCGCAAAACACGAACTCGAGCTCCCGCCCTAACTACCAGGCCAGTCGTGGCCCTAGAGCTTGCTTCCTGTGCGGAGGCGCTGACCACGTCGTAGCCAACTGCCCGTCGAGAGAGGCACTGAACCAGCTAGTTCAGAAGGCTGGAGTCGCTGCAAACTCGAGTCAACACTGAAGAGGGCTGGAGGAAGGGAAGGGTGAAGTCACTCCTTCCTCCTGCCAGTTAAGTGACTTGAGAGGAGTCACTGCCAAATCCAAAGCTACTCGTTATGGAAATGGAGTGAGTTCGACAAAGACTGTAAAGAAACCTACGACTGATTATGGAGTAAATGCGATTGGAACTGAGAAGACTGAGTGTGCGGGAGTTGAGGCGAGTGGCCTGACTACTGCTTATATCGGGGACTGGCTGAAAAGCCCTGAGTCATGGGAGAACGGAGATGAGATTCTGACGAAGTCAAAACCGGTGAACTACTGGACGGCACCCCGTGAAAAGAGTGAAATTGTCTATTGTGAGTGGACAACTAAAGGAGCAAGTGAGAAGAAGAAAGCTACTTCCCTCAGTGACTTGGGAGTCACTGGGAATACGACTGGAAATAATGATGAAAGTGAAAGTGACTGTGAATTTGATGAAGATATCTTCGACCCCGGTGCGAGTGAAGATGAAGAGGAACCTACTAAGAACTGCGAAGAACTACCCGAAGAGAAGAGTGTGTTGACTGCCTACCGAACGCGAAAAGGCGAGTCCTGTACTAGTGAGAGTACACCTGAAATGACTACTGACAAAATTGATGAAGTAACGAATGACACTGTAAGTGTGCCGTCTACCACCGATGCGAATGGTGGGGGTGAGGCGAACACTGTGGAAGTCACTTTGAATCTAGCTACTGGAGAACCGGCGAGTGATTTAGCCGAAGAAGTAGTCGTATCAGCTGCTACCCTAACGAGTTGTGACGAGCCAGAGGCAACTGAAGACCCAATTGGAATAACTGGAGAAACCCAAAGTGTATTAACGCCGAGTACAACTGAGCGTGAGTCGTCTACCACCGATGCTGATGGTGGGGGTGAGGCGAGCACTAAGAAGAGCGCTGCGGAAGCGACGGCCGGACTTACCAGAGTGTTTTCCGAAGAAGAACTGAACGAACTAACTGAGGGATGAACAATGGGGTACTAGAAGAAAAGGAAGAATATGATAAAGAGCTTGAGGAGCGACTCTTCCCGCTGGATGAAGTAGAACTCAAGAATAGAATGGAAGTGAATGCGTCGCAGTCGCAGAAGATGTCGCTTGTCGACTTGAGCACTGTGTTGGGAATCCCAGAAGAAGTCATAAGTCGGACGAGGGAGTCGTCACCTGGAGTGCTCTCTACGCCCGAATACTGGACTGCTTGGTATCGGAAGACACTAGCTGCGACTGGAGCAGCTAAACGAGCTAATCGTGACTTCAGCGACTTGAGGAAGTCGGATGGATGTAACTACTCCCACAGTCCCGAGAGAGTCACTGATTCAGACGAGCGCGATGTGGGGGGTGGAATATTTGAGAGTATTTCGACCGAGTATCAGGCAGGGGTAAGTGAAGAATTGCCCTCCTACTCGTACGACGAGGAAGCCGTGATCGCGAATGTGGCCATCGACTTGTCCGAAACTTCTAACAGTGCCGTCGATGCCGTGACTGTATCTTCCCGACAGCGGAAACGCTTAGACTCGAAGTGGCGGGCTCTAGTCCAAAGGATGGTGTACTACCTAGTCAAGGAAGAAGAGAAGTCGAACCCTGTGTGTGTTGACTGTGGGTCGCCTCTCTTGAGTGAGTTGGTCCTCCGGGAAGTCGATCCAAAGGTAAATGATCTCGAAGAACGTGCACTGGCGAAAGTGGCCCAGTACTATCGCGCAATGAGTAACTCGGTGATGAAACGTATCGTGGGTGTGATAGTGGAGAAGTACTTGAGCGAAGGTCCACTCATCCGAGCTAAGTTGAAAGAGCGAGAAGACCGGTGTGAGAACTGCCTGAAAACGGCTCTCCCGTCACGGAAAACGCGAAGCACGAAGCAAGTGCGCTTTGACTACTCCTCCTTGTCAGGTCAAAAGGTCGAGGAGTTGGGACCCCGCTGCTCGCGTGAGAATTCGGACAGTGTATACGAGTACGCGTATGTAGTGACAGACCCCGTGCGAGTCGCCCCTGAGCGGCGAGTTGGTGACTCTCTGAAGACCGGACTAGTTGAGCGGGACATGCTCGACGAGAGTGAAGTCACCAATGTAGTGCCTGAAGGCAAGCGAGTGGTTGGCTCAGTGGGCGGTGTGGAAGCTACTTCTCCTGGGTATGTTGACTGTGTACCAGTGGATATACTCATCGACTCCGGAGCAGTGGTGAGCTTGATCGACCGTAAAGTGCTCAGACGGATTGGGCGAGCTAATGGCCCACTGCGACCGTATGACGGAAACTTAAACGGAGTGTCGGGTCACCAACTCAAGATACGTGGTGTAGCGGACCTTCCCCTTCGACTCGGGTCAGTGGAGATTGTCCGACCTTTTGTGGTCGTCGAACACATGCACGTAGATGTGATACTTGGGACCGACTCACTCCGTCAGTTCCGAGCCGTCGTTGACTTAGACACTAGTACAGTGACTCTGAAGGATACGGGTGAAGTGTTCTCATTGGGCACTCCGAGAGTTGAAGAAGTGTACTCTGCCAGAGTGAGTTCGACTATTCGCGTTTGTCCGGGAGGTCAGGCCATGGTGGTGTCTGAAGTCCGAGGTCAAGCAAGTGACGGGCAAACGGTGCTGGTTGAGGGTGTCCCCGGACTGGACGGGACCGTACGAGTGGCCCGAACTCTCTGTACTGTGAACCAAGGAAAACTACTAGTTGAAGTCTGCAATGCCTCCTCTGAAGAATTGATCATCAAGAAAGGCACTTTAGTAGCGGCTGCTACGGTGGTGCCGGAGTCAGCTTTCGAGTTTGAGTCCCAAGCGACTCCTCTATTGAATAGTGACTCGAGACCCACCGAGTCCACGAAAACTGCTAACGAGGACTGGGTACACTCTGTAGAGAGCTCTGCTGGTGCTACCACGGACTCGTCTCGCCACTCCACGCCGAACCTTGAAAAGGAACTAGTTGATGAATTCGCAGTCGACTTTACCGATTCGAAGTTGAGTGAGGAACAGAGGAGACTGTTCCGGCAGACTCTCGGGTCTTTTAGAGACTTGTTTGTTGAGACTTCCATGAAACCTGGTCGAACTCACCTACTCGAGTTCGAGATAGACACTGGAGATCACCCCCTATCAAGCAGAGACCCTACCGCGTTTCTAAAGCTGAAGGCGATGTCATGGAAGCCGAAGTGCAACAGTATCTGGACCTGGGACTCATCCAACCCTCGAGTAGCCCTTGGGCTAGTCCAGTCCTGATGATCCGCAAACCTGATGGGGGTATCCGTTTCTGTATCGACTACCGACGACTAAACGCAGTGACTGTGAAGGACTGTTATCCGATGCCGCTTATCGATGACATCCTGGACGTGTTAGGGAACGCAAAACTCTTCTCGACTATGGACATTGCCTCGGGATATTGGAACGTGCCGATGGCTGCCGGGAGTGTCGGGAAGACGGCCTTCGCTTGCAAGTTCGGATTGTTCGAGTGGTTAGTCATGCCATTTGGACTGTGCAATGCAGTGCCTGCTTTTGAGCGACTTATGGAAGGAGTGCTAGTTGACTTGAAATGGCGGACTTGTTTAGTCTACTTAGATGACTGTGTGGTATTCAGTGATGACTTCCCGACTCACCTGTGCGACTTCGGCAAGTTCTCGAGCGGTTCAGGACTGCCGGTTTTAAACTCAAGATGAAGAAGTGCAAGTGGGGTCGCGACCAAGTGGCCTTCCTCGGTCACATAGTCACTCCCTCCGGTATACTTCCTAATCCTCAGAAGGTGAAGGCAGTCATGAATGTCGAGCGACCTAGTGATCTCCGTGCAGTCCGTGCGTTCTTGGGTTTGACTAGTTACTTCCGGAGGTACATTCCTGGGTATGCCGCTATCTCTGCACCTATTGAGAGGTTGAAAGCCAAGGGTGTCCATTTCGAGTGGAGTCCCGACTGCGAGTCCGCTTTCGTGCAACTGAAGCGTAAGCTGGTCGAACCCCCTATTTTAGTCTACCCCAACTTCAACAAACGGTTTAAGCTCTACGTAGACTCTTCGAAGTTGGCAGTGGGTGCCTGCTTGATGCAAGAAGTCGCGGGTCGTGACCGAGCTATCGCCTACGCTAGTAAGTTGCTAGTCGGATCAGAGAAGAACTGGATTAACAACCAAGATGGCACCTCGGAGATCGAGTGCTGGGGAATCGTTTGGGCGACTCGCAAGTTCAGGTGCTACCTCGACCGTTGCGAGTTCGACCTCTACACCGACCACAAAGCTCTACTATGGGTGTTCAGTGACGCGAACAGGACTAACAACGCTAAACTAGCCCGGTGGGCGATGGAGTTGTCCCAGCTACGGTTCAAAGTGTATCACCTCCTGGTACTTCTATGGGTCACGTGGACGGACTCTCTAGACTACATGCAGTGACTGTCAACGCTGTTACTATGGCTGATCTACTGAACGAGGCCAACGAGGAAGAACCTACTTCGGTCCTGGTCGGGGAGGGAGGGACTGAGTGCGCAGCTGAAGAAGTCGCCGAAACTGCCCCTACTGCCGTCGAAGGGAGTGATCAAGTCCTGGTCGGGGAGCGACTCCCCGACGAAGAACCTACTGCTGATCCTGCTACTCAAGTCCCGCCAACTTTGGAGACTCCCCTTGCCGAAGAACAACTGCTGGTTTCTCCCATTGACGTGTTTGGGCTGGACCAAGCCCGCTTTAAGGAAGAGCAGAAACGCACCCCGTGGATACTCGCTATGATCGCTTTCCTAGAGAGTGGCGCCCTGGCACTGGATGCTCAACTGCGAGCGAAGGTGTTGTCCTTGGCTCCCCACTACACTGTGAAAAACGGGATCCTGATGAGGCGAGTTCACTTAAAAGCTAGAGCTGGCCCCGCCCGATCACTGGAAGTGCCAGTGATCCCCATCAATTACGTTGCTACTGTACTACACCACTGTCATGCCGATGTCTTCGCTGCTCACGTTGGAGTCACCAAGACCATGGACAAAGTGCGAAAGCATGCCTACTGGCATGGTTGGAAGAAGGATGTCGCTGAGTACGTCCGCGAATGTACGGTCTGTGGGAGCAGCAAAGGTTACCGCCCGTGGCGAAATGGACTCATGCAGAAAATGCCGATTCAAGAGTTGTCTGGTCCTTTTTCACTCCTAGTGGTGGATGCAGTTGGCCCTCTCGTGACTACTCCAAGAGGCAACAAGTTTATCCTAGTGTTTGCGGACTACTTCACCCGATGGGTCGAAGCTTTTGCGGTCGAACGTTTGGATTCTGTGACTTTCGTGGAGACTATGGTAAACGAAGTGATCTCACGACATGGAGTGCCTGAAAAACTACTAAGTGATCAAGGGCCGAACTTTATCTCCGAGTTTGCACGGTCGCTGTACGAGACTCTGGGAATTAAGAAGTTGTTCGGGGCGGCTTACCACCCCAAACTCAAGGACTCGTCGAACGCTTCAATGGGACCCTGATTGGAATGCTACGCATGTATGTGAGCGAGTCCCAAGATGACTGGGACTTATATCTACCTAGAGTACTCTTCGCTTATCGGACTTCTTACCATGAAGCCCTGGGTGACTCTCCGTTCTTCAGTTTGTATGGCCGTGACCCCGTGTTACCTCTCGACTTAGCGTTCCTGAACACCTCTCCACAGTGGAAGAGTAATGAAGTTGCCACTTACCGGCGTCGACTCTACCTATCACTACGCGACACTCGTCGACTAGTAGAGAGGCAACTACTTAAAGCCCAGAGTCGCCACGGCCACGACTCCAAAACCAAGTAGCTGTGAAGTTTGGAGAAGGTGATGCAGTTTGGGTCTACCAGTATTTCCGCGCTCGCCGCGGGGAGAGGACTTCGAAGAAGTTGGCTTTCTCCTGGCACGGTCCCTACCGGATAGTCGGCACTGTCGGCGAGAATGCCTGCCGAGTCGCCATCCCGTCGCACCCCAACCGAGTAGTCACGATCAACGTTAACAGACTCAAACCTTTTCAGGGTCGCTGGAGCCGACCCTACCCCACCGAGATACCCGAAGGCGTCGAGACTACCCGGGAGAAGACGACGATGGTCCACTTGCCGAAGAAGACTTACCTTCGACTAGTTATGTGGAGCGACTAGTCATTGGATCCGAAGACACTGCCTTTCAGGCGCGAGTCTTCCTGTTGTCGACGTACTCGCTCGAAGGAAAAAGGATGGTGAGTTGCAGTATCTTGTACTACTTGCTACTTACGAAACGAGCTGGCTGCCGGCGACTTCTCTGAGTCCCGATTTCGACGTGCTGATTACCGCGTTTGAAAACACTAGACGAAGGGAGCAGGGACTCCCTCAGCTTCGTCGTAGTGCCCGACTGGTTGACGCCAATGCGGCGGTCGACGAAGACGAACTACTCTTTTAGGTGATGAGTCGGACTCGTGAAGGTGGAGGCTACTTCCCTTGACCATGATCCCGACAGCAAGAGTGCTCGAGTTGAGCACTCCTCTCTATATTTTCTTTCAACTACATTGGGCGGTCCGGTGACTGCCCCTGCGTGATTCTGTGAACTTCCGACTACTGGCTAATTGTGAGCACCCTCGACTACATGATGACTTTCCGGCAACTGCTAAGACACTAAGCGGATTACGACTACTGAATACTTGGACTTAGCTGCTGGAGGACGCTCACTACTACTAAAGTATCTGCGGGTTACTTGGAAACTATCAAATACGCGATGACTATCCTCTTTCTAGTGACTCTCCGCCGGCTTGTGAATCTCATACTTTTGTCAAATTTTCGCTAGGTGAAGCTACTGAGCTACTTAATATGATACGGTGCTGTGGAAGGACTCTACTACTTGGAGAAGCGACGACTTACTGGCCATGGAGTGGAAGTGAAACAAGTAAGTGATTTGAGTTGCGCGACTAAGACCAGGGGGCTATACGAATTGATATGAACTGTCATCTTACTACGAAGTAACTACCTCAAGACCCTGCTACTCCTTCTCGTTGGCGCCAACTATGCTGGAGCAGACGGCTTCTCTTCTTCAAGGTCGACCTCCTCGACGTCGCTCTCGCCTTCGGACTCACTATCCCCAATCTCCTTCTTTCCTCGAGTTCCTTTCAGCGACGTGGCTATCTCGGCAGTGTAGCTACCGTCCGGTCGAAGCCAGCGAGTGTACCCCGGCACGCTTTCCTCCTTGGCACTGAATGGTGGAATGGATGAAGGCTTGTAGTTACCGGCCTTGACCCTCTCCTTTATCTCCTTCCCCTTCTTCTCGATGCGACCACTGTGGATTAACTTGTACCAGACTCCTGAGAGACGATCACCCACCCATCGTTCCTTGTCAGGATCTTCTTTTGAGCAAACGTCCCTACGAATTAAAGCCAAAGCTTCATCTGTCAAGCGGTTCTCAGGCTTCTGGCCGGGATCCAAGGCGTTGGTGGAAACCAACAAAGACGTAATGTGGGAAATCCTCCCTGGTCTAGCTGGAAGGGTTTCAGGGCTCCTCTCACGCGAGCGTGATACGCTTCCCGGTCTTGAGAATACAGGCCCGTGAGGTTCTGCATGGTGGGGCCTTCATACTTGTTCGCGTCCGGGGCGTTTTTGCCTGGCTGCCCTCCCATCCACATCAGTAAACGGTCGGATTCGACTCCCTCGAAGAGTCGCAAGAACTCATAGTAGCCCCAGTTCTCGATGCAGTGACTGAGGAACTTGAGTCGTTCAGTGCAAGCCAACTGTTTCCAGCGACGTCGCTGACTCCGAGCTGAAGTACTCCGTAGTGGGGCTTGGAGCTGCCACTCAAAGAAACGACTGCGGTTCGCCATCCAGAAGCGCCAATGTGCCGTGTGAAGGTCTTGGTTCTCTAGAGGATCGTACCACACCTTGGAGTGTTCCCATGGGTACGCGAGCTCAAAGCAGAACTTGCCCATATTAGAAGCCCGACGATAGATGGCTTCCACATCGGCAGCGACCCTGGCTGGCGTGTTATCGGCGAGCACGAGAGGACTGAAGTCGGTCTCGGTCGGGTGGAGTAACGTCGGAGTCCTCTGACTCTTTCCTTTTCTTCGGCTCCTTGGATGCCTTGGGAGACGGTTTCCGCTTGCCCAGCGCTGAGGAAGGTTTGTCCTTACTCAAAGATAGGAGAGCGGCGCCGGTAGCCGCCTCAACTGGCGCCGTTTTCCCTTTCTTCTTGGGAGCCTTGTGCTTTGGAGTTATCACAGCGGCGGGAGGAGCCTTGCCACGAATCACTGGTGCCGAGTTGATCTCCGGGTTCGGGAGGTCGTGAGTGTCCGAAAACCTATCATGGACATAAGCGTTCGCGGCCTCGCGTTGCGCCGACGGTTTGGGTAGCAACATCACTGGGTCCGTGAAGGCCGAATCCTTGTCGTCAGTGTCGTCAAGGATTGCCAAGGCGATCTGGTCTAAGACGAAAAGACCTGAAGAACCTTCATTAACGGACAATCTCTCTCTCATGGCCGTCCAAATTCTCGCTGTGCCTGTTTCTTGATTTCTCCTCGGACGACGTTACCCCAGGGACGATAATCGCCGCGATCTGCTTCACGATCTCGTCGTTCAGAGACCCGGTAGTGGACGCAGCGGCGGAGGGCGAAGCGGGACGAGAAGTGCCGGAGGCCGACTTGTTGGCTCCCATAGTGTGGCCGGGAGTGGAGAGTGTGGCTGGCGGTCCAGGTGTTGGCGGAGCGGAAATTGAAGGATGAGAGCCGCTCGTTGGTGGTGCGAGTGGCTATACTGTCCCGCGTGTGTGTGTGTGTTCCCCGAAGAACTTTGCCCTGGGACCTGGCGATGCTCTGGGACAAGGCGTACGTGTTCCCGGGTAATCTCCGCGAAAGGCGGCAGGGATTGACTGGAACTGCTCGGCGGAATTTCTTGAGTTTTTCTCTATACTAAAGTCAAGAGTGAGCTCCCCGACTCCATATCAAGTCGAGTCCTTTGTCTGACTTGGTCTGATGTTGAGTGACTACTCCTACTATTTCCTCTTTGGACTCATCCGAATCAAGTGACTCATTGTGTCTCTAACCTGCGACTCCTACCCGACTTCGCTATGTACGAGCTGCTACTGTCTGCGTACGAGAACTACTTCCGTCTCGAGCTACTCCCTGCTTACCTAATGACTGTGCTACTCTGGGTACTGACGTCTTCAGTCCGGGGAGTTGTCTGGTCATTGATAACTCAAGTGTGGACGGTGGTGTCTGTGAACTCGTCAATGACTGTCAACTTCGTAACTCGCTACCAAGAAGTTCTTCGTGACCCGGAGCTCAACCAGCTTGCTGGGCTTCCTATGCTTTCGCCCTGTGGAATGCTTTCTTTGCCGTCCCTGTGCAAGTACTCGAGGAGGGTGAGGCAGAGTATGGGCAATATGGGGTAATGCTGCGGAGTTGGTGGACTGCTCTGCTGGTCACTTTCGGCGACTACCTTCCTGATTTGAGCATGCGCTCAGGGCATTCCTACTTGACTTACTCGCGGGCGACGTGGGAGGCTGGGCCACCGTCTGCCAGCGAGTTGTAGCAGTGGTCAAGGGCTTCTGCTGGCTCGTTCTGTTGATACTCTCTCTGGCCATGAATGGGCCCATGATGCTGTTCGACTTGCTGGAGTTCCTGGCGCTTGGAACGACTGGTTTGGTCGCTTGCTAGTGATGACTAACTCGCTCAATCTAATGTTCGAGTGGACTCGCTGGTTAACCCCTGCTACTGGCGTGATAATAGTGGTCGGGATTGTCGCTCACGGATGGCGATTCGGTCAAGGAAATGGTCATCTCGA